>BGPR01007943.1:0-47101 GCA_013235015.1 Araneus ventricosus | reverse complement strand
TGGTGGAATTCATAAGTGGTTGTGATTCTCGAAGGGCCCATTTGTGATGACAGGTCGTACGCCTGGTGTGTGTGGGTGGGGAGTCGTCGCATGTGTCGTTCGTAATGGGGGATATTATGCATTCGGCCTCAGAGAAATTGAAATTTAGATGTAAAAAGCAAGAAGACAGTTTTATATTCATTTTACTGACTTAAACCTAAACAGTCGCGCGTATCTGTGAAAAACAAATAGCAAATTCGCAGAGGCCTCGAATCCCAAACGATGACTAATAGTTCGTCGAAAAGAGCTCTAAGAATAGCCAATGTCATGCATTCGTAGGGTTCTCGGGTAAAAAGGTATAAAACGCAATTCTTCTCTAGTGTATCTCTCACATACGCGCGCCCGCCCGAAGGTTAAAATGGCTAAATTCCAAATGGAACTTTTGTAATAATTAAATTGTTTGGTTAAAAATTTAATCGCCATGATTACCTAAATCGCTTGGTTAAAAATTTAACAGCCAAAAAGAGCTATAACGAAAAATTATGGCAACCTTTCTACAAAATGAGTCTCTTATTTTAAGTAAGCATTGAGATCTACAGCAATATTAAAATGAAATTTAATAATTAGATGTATCTATAAACATTAACATTAAAAAGCTCTACTTTAAACAGCAATAAATATCTTCAAACGGAGTGTTGAAATATCAAAGATTCCCAATGTCGAAGGAGTACAACAGAAGTCTGTCAGTATAGCAGAGTTTCTACATTACACCCCAAATAAAGAAAACAGAAAACTCGTCCATAGGAAAAGAAAATAATCAATAGATTTTTTTCAAAATTTTCACAATTATTAATTTTTATCGTGACAATTTATAAATATTAATTTTATTAATTAAAATTTATATATTTTGTTAATTAGAAACTATAATTCCATGTATAGAAAATATTATTTTATATTTAGTGCTACCATTCCTAATGAATGAAACTTGTTATAAAAATAAATAAAATGATTTTAAATAATTTTATTTATGTGCCTCCGCATTGCCACGCAAAATATTTAAGTTAATTCGGCATCATTCTTTAAAAATTACTGAAAACTTATGGAAATAAATCAACTATTGGCGGTTTTGGAATTGGTTTGGAACCATCAACGAGATCTCCAGGGTGAGCACACAGACTTGCCCTTATTATGAAAATTTATTACAAAACAACCGTTGAATGTAATAATATAATTTTGATATCATTGGATAGTTAACTTTTGAGCGCCGTTTCTTTCCATTTCGCTTCTTAGGAGGTATGGCATTTTAAGCTATTCTTTTCAGACTATATTTAAAAGTCCTAATTTTTAATTTCGCCTTTGTGGATAAAAGTTTTTTCATTCCAATTTATTAAGGAGTGGGTTCAGGCCTTAGAGGAAAATTCAAATTAAATTTAGACCTTAAAGACTTTTTCCTCAACAGAAAACCCATTCTGATTTGAATCTGCATGGATGAATGGCCCCTGATGACGTCAACCACCGGAATCTTAGTAATCCTCGTTTTTTGTTATTATTTTAGTATTTTTTTGTAGTTTTAACTCTTTTCACAATTGAATCTTGAACCTTTTTTCACTAATTTTTCAAAATTTTAAAGTGAATTTAAAACATTTGTACAGCTTTCCACAACTTGAGACTACCTTAAATCATTTCTGCACTCTGTCTTATATAAAATGTCTAAAAATTAGCCCGATAACCGCTGATTGTTTCATTTATTTTATTTTTTAATGTCATCTATGTCAGTGACGAATTTTCACTTTTTCCTTCAATGACGCCAAAAAAATATCTTAGTCGAAAAAAAAACTGTTAAAAGATTAAATTGTCTTGTCCTGGCATAGTTGTGAATTAATGAAAATTCAAACGACATTAATTCGAAAATGTTATTAAAAATTATAGAATTTAAGGGTGGCGGATACTCAATCTAAAATACATTTGAACTTTTTAAGAAACAAACGCTGAATTGTTTTCAAAAGTATTTTAAATCGATTTCTATATTTATTTCTGATTTAGTAGTTAACATAAACACACCAAAAACGCGAAAATTTTGGAATAGTTCTGAACACGATTTGAAATTTTAAAGACAGTTAGTTTGCTTCAGTGACAACCAGTCAGTATTTATGTGTGTTCTGTTCTTTAAATTAGATATTTAGGATAATTATATCATGGAATATTCCTTGGAGATAGTGATGATTATGACTTATGTTTCTTGAAGTTCAAAATATCCATATCTTTACGATATAAGGCATAATGATATCAAAAACAGTAGACTCAAAATAAATGTTTTTATATCTAGATTTCAAACAATTGTTTTTGTTTTTACTTTCATATTTTCTTTATAGTTTTATATTACAAATGTAAACATTTCATTTGAAATATTTGCAATTTCATTTATTTTATTTTCACGTCATTCAGCTAATTCTTTGGTCATTTTATAGTTTTTTCATCACTTTTTAAATGATTGTACCCAATTACAACCTAATTTTAATAATTACCTCTTAAAAATCGATGTATTGTCCTCGTCATGTGACCGCGGTACAAAATTCCGACGTGCACCACAAAACATTCCTCGAATTGCTTCCAAATGGGACGTTAATATTACTAAAATAAACTATTTGTTACTTATAGTATCTTAAATCTAAAAGATTTATATTGGTGTTAAAAAGAATAAGTGTGGTCCAAAATAAATCTGTAATTCTTTCGATTACTTTCATACTTCAGAGAAACAATTAAGAATCTATATAATTTATCAATGAAAATTTTTAGTTGAAAGAGAAGAATGCTAGAATAAAATAGCAAACATTTGAAACTTTAAGGAAATTATAGACACCTTTGCTTCGTTTTCAAGTACGAGATAAATGGAATGGATTTTTTTTATGTATTTCTAACAAAAGTTTCACACAAACAACTGTATTGAATTCGCCAGTCTGTTGCAATAGAAAGCAGAAACTTCTCGAGAGGGAAAATATCGAAGATTGATTTCGCTTTAAAAAAACGCACGTGTGGGAGTCCGTACTTTGGAAACGGCTGTCGCGTCCCGTAGAAACGGTGAAGAACCGATTGTGTGGCCGTGGTCTTATTCGTACTACGGAGAATACTATGAAGATGATCTTTAACTACATTTGTAGTTTCCAGCCCAAACATAAAAATTCAGGCTTTAAATAAAATATACACATTACCTTATTGAATGGTAATTTTGTTTAAATTTAAAATTTTATATAAGAAATATTACTTTTGAAATAGTGGTAACTACAGATATTTGCTAGTATCCAAGTAGATAATTGTATGGGACATTTTTGGAAAATTATTATAGATGAGAATGGTACTGAGTTAAATCTGTTGAAGCATTAGTTACTCAATAATTTCATAAGAAAATTTTCAGTTTTTCCAATTAGCCTCATACCGCGTTTAGTCTGGAATATTTGCACTGTTTTCACTTGAGATGGAAGATGAAGTTACACCACGCATAACAGCTCTCAACACATCTGCCAGTAGAACCTAAAAGGTGTTGGTTC
The DNA here is from genome assembly GCA_013235015.1 of Araneus ventricosus. Lineage (NCBI taxonomy): Eukaryota > Metazoa > Arthropoda > Arachnida > Araneae > Araneidae > Araneus > Araneus ventricosus. Next base: position 43,577 of record BGPR01007943.1, on the reverse strand, counting down.
ATACGGATGAGTACCGAATTCGTTCATGATTTTCCGAACGCGGCTTTTTTAAGGCATATAATGTACGTGTGACGTCACAGATTTTGAAAACGCGAAATAACAAATGAGCCTCTGATGTGTAGTAAGTTCTTACATATAAAATATATATAAAAATCCATCTCTATTAATAATAAAGAAGAATGTCTGTTGGTGATGTACAGAACAAACTGTAGAACGTAGAGCTATCAAATTGGGCACAGATATACTTTAGAAGCTGAAAATGTGTACCTCGGAGACGTTTTTATAAAATTTTAATTCAAATTTAAATTATATAAAAATAAAACCAAATGTCTCCGTTTTCTGCCAATAACTTCTGAATGAATTGATGGACAGAAAAAACTTTTATGTCATTTTAAAGTGAAAAAAAATATATTTCCAATGATATCAATTAATGTTTTGTAGGACATTTTATCTATTTTTTATAAAATTTTAAAGTCATCAGAATGTTAAGGTCGCTGGTTGCGAGAGTAGAAATTAAGGTAGGGGAGGAGGGTCTTAATAGCTGTAACATCATGGCCGCATGTATCTTCAAAACAAAATTATTATTGATGTAATCGCTTCTGCCGTACGTATACTAAAAGTGGAACAATGCAGAGAAGATTGGATCAAGGATGACGCAAAATGGTGAAGCGTTTTACATTTTTAACGCTGATCTGAGAAATCATTTTAAGCTACCTAGCCTTAGAGAGTTTATTCGAAAATTAGCCCAAGAAAATCCGTTGAAAATCTCCCTAATAATAAAAATCACTTCATGTAAATCGTAAGCTCACCAGATCAATTTGGTTCTGTGTCCTTTGCGCACAGGCGCATTTCCGCACATCATTAACTAGTGGAATTTGCGTACACATTGTAGGTTTACTGGATCCCAATTACCTTTGGTAGGAAAACTTGGCGAACAACTAGAGGGGCAATAGAGAATGCATACTTAAGAGAGTGATTAATGTGTGAGGGTTCTTTTCTATGAGATAACCACCATTTCCGAAAGGAAAATTGATAATTACATTATTCATGTATTTTCAATTTATTTAATATAACGATTAATTTATATGGATTATTTATTGTTTAATTTAAGTTATGTGTATTAGTCACTTTTGAAAATAACACTTATCAGGGTCCTTGGCATTTTCCCACGGAAGCATCATTGTGTTATCAGGGGCACGAAGTGTCATTCTTCTACTGACATTGATTGATTGCCATATGTCAAAGATTTTCAATGCGCCAAAGCCAAGCCAAATCATATAGACATCGATAACGTTTACAATACTGCAACTTTTCCAACGCTTGTGCGCAAAGAACACTACTTAATGACTTATAGCAAATGCGACTGTGCGCAAGTTCCACAATACCATCAATTTTATATAAATAATTCCTCTTTTTCCTGCATTCTTTGCCTCCCCCCATTTTTTCCCTATACTCCTTGACAACTGCTTCAAACGTTTCTTCAAACCGACTGGATAGAGCAGGTGGTTAGACATGTTTCTCCCACCCGTTCACGCTGGGTTTGAATCTTTCTTGAGCTTTGCCTTCGTCAGTGTCAACAAATACTTCGTCGACATTTCTGCCTCTTTTTTGCATACCTTAAATTAAACATTAGATTTAAATTCTTCCAATACTCTCTTTTAACTTTTGCTTATGTCATTTTATTCTATTTTCTCAGTAATTTTTAAGCATTTCTTTAGAGTTTTAAAATTCTCTCTTCATCTAAATGTGTCACAAATTTTTAAAAAAAATTTCCTCCTCGGAGATTAATTAAGCCTAATAGATATCTTCAGAATGGTAAATTTGGTTTTATTTTATTCGTTGTAGTCATTGGCTTTAATCTTAGTTATTAATCTTGGTTGTACAGTGTTGAATGGTGATGTGTGTTTTTATATTTTATTTTGCTCCACAGAGAGAACAACAATTATTCTAACATATGCCTGTTTTAGTTCATTTTTTATCATTTGCTATTATTAGCTATTATTTGACAATTTGTGTTTTTATAGTTTACAGAAATTCAATTGTTTGGTGTGTGTTTGTTGTTTTGTTATGCACAGAATAATTATTAAAGATTTGTTGTTTTTTCATGCATTTCAATTCAATTTTTTTTTATTTAAATAAAATAGTTGTTTTTATTGACTGGAATTAAATCGTTATCATGAATTTATTTTTGCGTTTCATAAAATGTAGTCAATTCTTGTTTTTTTTTTACAGAAAAACTTTATTTAGTTATTTTGAGTTTTAATTATTTTTAAGCTGAGAGATTTAATTGCTGTACTTCTAATTTTTCATTACTTATTAAAATCTTTTCCACTACTTTTTTAAAAAGAATCTTTTTACTTATCATTTTTTAACACTTAAACATAAGGGATTGACTTTAAGTTCATTATATGCAAAAACATCCTGTACATTTTAGTTTTGTGTATGAAGAATTAAAATTCAGTTATACTAATGTGGGATTTGTGCCCGCCACCAACAGATGGCACAGCGACGCTCATACTGTAATGACTCTCTGTCACTCGGAGTCAGAGAGGAGAGACGAGAGGTAAGATGCGATGAAGAAAGGCGAACTCTCGATTTCAACTGCCTTTAGCTCCCTCGAAGGGAAGAATCCGGATCTCAATATGTCAAGCAACTGACCGCGCGTAGGTGGTTACAAGTGAGAAGAGTGTCTGAGTACAGTGGTACGATATGATAGCGTAGCTCTCCGACACTGGAAACCATTTCATAACCAAACCTGTAACCATAGCACCTGTAAATATTGCACGATCATCAGTTTCTGTCAACCTAGTGTTAATAAATGGATATATTACTTCAAATGGGGTGATTGGTATTATTTCAAACCATCACACCCACACTAATTAACCTGTTTTCTGTTTGTGTTTTTAAATTCATTGCTTTGTCCTTATTACAATTCTTGCTTTCAGATTACAAAAATTGAAATGCTGAAAATGTCAGCCTTAATTGCCTTATTACTATTAATACAAAATTGGCGAACCAATCGGTCGCCGAAGACGGCTAGTATAAAATAAATTGTTTTTTGTTGAAAGAAAATAAGCAGAAAGATCTTTGTAAACTGACAAGAAAAGAAACTTTCAAATAGTATAAAAATAACAACATGAAATTTTGTTAAGTCAAAATAACTTACTATTATAAAAGTTATATTTAAGCAAGATTCTATACTGAAGTCTCTTCACCTCATATTGTAAATGCAGGCTCCTAATGTATTGCTTGTTAGAATTCACAAAAACTATAAATAAAAATATTCTAAACATTTGTTTACAAAACGAAGAAAATTACTTTTTCAAAAAACAATTTAGAGGTTTTTTGTTTATTAAATTATGAATTCAGAACGTAATAAATTAAGCGCCTGAAACAGCTCTTGTCTATGAACAAATTCAAATTATTTCGTTTGATAATGCTATGAAGCAGCTGATACTGTTCAAGTACTTGTACAATTTGAATGTTATCAAATCAAAATTTAATACTTTACTTAGTTTGAAATGCTACGATTGAAAAAAATAAATATACCTATTTGATTATGATCGAATTCGTAAAAAAATTTGCACCGTTTCTCAATTTCTAGACAGTTTCAAAAATAATTAGTTCCTGACTGATAAATTCAACAAGGAAAGACATCTTATTTTCAGTCCAAATCATCAAATGCCTCCAGTAAGAAGTCTTAAGACATTGCTTTAATATTGAAAACGTAGTGGCCAAACGTCCTCCCGTTGGTGTGGCGTGGAAGCTTGGAGAGGGGGGGGGGTGCCAGCGCAGGTGTCGTCCACGGCAGCGGCCCGTGGTTCAAAATTACGAGGTCTGTCCCAAAATAGCCCTCGTGTTGCTTCAAAACGGGACGTTAATATAATTAAAAAACTCTTACTCAGTGAAATTCGACAATATTTTAATATAAGAAAATAGATTATATGATTTTTTTATTTAGGTAATGACGTTCAGAATATGCTTCCATTTTTCAGAAAAAGTGTTGACTGTGATTTTCGCTTATATATTAAAAGTTTTATATTTCCGTTGTTTTAAATGTATATATATTGGCATTTAAATATAAAAAAGTAAAATATGCTGATAATTAATTAACAGAATTTGCCAAATATCAGTGAACTAATTTTGCTCTCTGGATTTGTTTCAAAAACGGAGTATTTCCTAGGTTTACTTAAAGCTGAATTCAATTGGGAAATTATTAAAACAACGATATTACCTATTAAAAGGCTAAGTACTAATATAAAAATTCTTAGTGGCTTTCTATTGCAGCATAAAATGAAAATTAAAACTTACTTGCTAAATGATGTATCAAGACATAGAAACACACAAGCAATTCTATGGAATCTTTCCTAGAAACCACCATTTCCATGCGATTTTAGAAGCATCTGAAAATCAAAATTTATTCATATTTTCTGAAAAGTAATAATTAAAAATTTTAATGATTATCTTTATTGAAAATTGATTTTGGGAACCCTAAATTCAGGATAGACATCAGACATGATAACAGTAAATACAGCAAACATTAAAACGACAAGGCGCCAAATTCAGCAGAGAATCGTGTGTTATAATTGCAGCAATGATAATCTATTTCGAAGAAGACGGGAACTGAAATACCTGGGTCACGAAACACGCGTCTGAGAGTAAGATTAACAGTAAAAGCTCGATTAACCGTCACCGTCTGGACCAGGGCTATGACGGATAATCGAATAGACGAATAACAGAAATCTCTTCATAAATATATGTATAGTAGTGTGGTTTCACTTCTGGTTTGGGACAAGAATGAAAATAAAGTCCTTTAAATGTGAATACATACATATTGCATTAAAATTTACAAATATGTCTACACAAACTTCAATATAAGAGTAATTACGAATAGTATTTCGCTTTCGGAAAAAAAGGCAAAGCTTAAAAAGACTTTGATAAAGAGCAGGTCATAAGAGTTTTTTTTAACTTCTTCTAGATGAGAAGTCTACATTTGACAGAACTCTAAGCATTAAAAATTAAAGCTCGTTGATTTATTAGGGCTTTCCATTTTTTCACTTTATGTTTTTAGTTTTCGTTGTCCATCGATGAAATTCCTATTATCTAAATATCCGTATAATAAAGTAATTTGTGAAATGCTGCCCACATAAGTTTATAAAATTTTAATATTTAAAAATTGTACCGGTTTTCAGAAGCGCATAATTTGCAAGTTAACGTTATAAATTTTTTTTGCTGTTGCAGTTTTCAAGTATTTTATATTCGGAATTTATATGATTAAATACTACATTCATAAGTTTTCCCGTAAAAGAATCCGATTTTAAAGCTCGCTGTTCCAAAAGAATGATATAAACTTTTGACATACAGGGACAAACTCGTCGCTATTTTATCATAGTTCTACTCTTTGATGTATTACTGAGAAACATTTATTTTAAGACTATTATTATTATTATATTTTACATAATTTGCTGTGTTTTATGTATGAAAAGACGAAATTGTGGATTGAATTTCGTTCAGTTCCATGATGTCTCACAGAAGTTTTTTACGCTTTTGTTAAAATATTCTATTTTAATGTTTTCAGAACTTATTATGAATCGATAATAAAATTGTAAAAAATTTTGATTCCATAACAGTGACATCAGATTATATTGAATCTCAGAAAAAAATTGTTTGCAAGATTCCTTAATTTTTTAATAATGATTGATAAATTAAAGACTATAAAGATGAAAAGATCTGGTTTAAATCCATCGTTCGGCAGTTCGTCTATTTTGTCTAGAATTTTGCTTGTTGAGCTATCACCTTCACACGCGTCGTTCGATTTTCTTCAAATTTGGCACGAATTTTCCTTCAAGCCATTAAAAATGACGTATATGTAAGCATTATTATTTTTGATACCGTTTCATTATGGCGGCCGTTTTAAATTTCCATTCCTAGACTGTGACCGTTCTAATTGTTGCGTTCCATGTAAAATTCAGCAGGCCAGTTTAAGGTGAGTTCTAAATTCGTTCAGTTAAACTAGGCACAATCAGAACATTTAGGAGCCTTCAATAGATCTACCATTTTCAGATAACTGATCAAGAGCCTGAGAGTAGGTGTTTGAAATTAATTTCTTTTGGTATGTTACAGTGTAACATTCAGGATATAAAGAAATACCTACGCAACATCGAACTGCGAAGAAAATGGGAAAAACTCTTTCAATACTTGAAGATTTAAATTTTAGACAAACTAATATTTTGTGTATCAAAGAAAATATTGAAAATTGTATGTGTTTGCTAGAGAAAAAACTTGAATTTTCTGACACCGATCAAAGCAATGCTAATCTCTTTATCCATCAAGTAAACTCTGAAATTAATTCATCTTTTCGATTCCTTCTGGTATGTCTCCAATTTCTGAAATTATGACCTTTAACTCTGGAATGGTATCGTTGAGTCAAATTGACTCCTTTTCCTATTCAAACTGCGAAGTCTGCGAAGTAACGTTACCATTCCAAGGTTAATCTGGGACTCGCACATGTGTTTCCAGCCACAAGCAAGCATTCCTATTACCACTATGTTAATAATCTCACAATGAGAAAATTCCTCTTCACAGACACGTGTATAAGCATGATCGCAACGAGAAATTCACGAAAAAGTTAGGCTTCCATTCTTCATTTCCTTCATTCTTGAGGGCTAACCTCTCTTCCAATTCTTTCCTATTAAGCTCCCCGTCAATTCCATGTATTATAATCTGAGGTCTAGGTAGCGCAGTTTAGCCAAAAATGGCTCTTGCGCCATTAAACCTCAACCAACCAACTGAGGTCTAGGTATCTTAGGTTATCAAACGATGTCTTTTTTTAAGTTGGGTAATTTTATTAAACTCCTGTGTCAGCTTTTCAAGATTCCTATCGCCCTCAGTCTCTACCGCCAACGGTAAGTTTTTTAATACTAGCTCATTAACAATTCGTTTCTTGGTGTTTCAAAGATGATTGTCAACAAGGGCTTCACAATCAGAACATTTAACTTAACTGGTTTAACAGATATGGGTTTGTTGGTGTTTCGTTCTCCATTCAAGATCTCCGCAAAAGTAGGTCCGCGGGGAACTTCACTTAATATTTTTTTAATTTCCTTCAAGATCTCATTATTTTTCCTATGACAATAAATTAGCCACTATTTAATTAGTTCGATCTATCTCCGCTAGGCGGCCCTCAAGATTGGCCTTTTCTTTCTCAAGATGATTTATTTTAAGGTTTAAAGTTACGTTATCAAGATCCTCTGCCCGTCTCTGGAACTCACTAAATCTGGCTTACGTTGTTCATTTTTGCGTTCATCAACCAGAAAATCAAAATAACTCGAAAGATAGGCCTTGTCTTGTATAAACTTAGTTGACCGAGCGAAGCGATGTATTGGGCATTTCATCTGTTTGTCTGTAAGAACATATCAAAAAACAAAATTTCCCGACATTCTGCACCGCAATGCCTTTTTATACTGACGGTTTTGCTGGACTAATACACCTTTACTTTGAATAACGTACATACAAATATAGAAATAACTTAGGTTAGATAAACCTGTCTTTTGAATGACTGCAGCTCCGCAAATTCAGGAAATAAGAATTAAAATAATACTAAAACTTGCTGCTACCAACGGATTATTCTGCATTCTTAACAAGTTTAAATCATATATTACTTGTATAAATGTAATACATTTATTTTTCATCTGACTGTTTGCAATCGCGAAAAACTATCAAGAATTTTCTGAAGTAATTCGACGTAATAACCGGAAACCGAAGCAGCAGATTTTTTTAAAGATAAGTAGATTAAGGATTCATGGGTTTAAACGGATCTAATTACGCAATTGAGTACCAACTATTATTTTATAGATTTTTAGTTCACTATTATGTATAGCTGCATAGTTACGCCACTGAAATGAAGAAAAGAATGTTATCCACGGAAATTCCATAACATGAGTAAAAAATACAACCTTAAAATCTTTAACACGAAATATTACAAAAATATCTAATGAATTTTATAAACAATATTAAAATCCTTCCTGTATGACGAAAGCTTTTCTTTCGTACCACTATCAATATTAAAACAGAATTTATATAAATTTTGTTTTAAACGAAAAAATTCAAGTCTTTCAAAAACAGTAATGCAGCTGGAGGGGAAAGTGTGTTCATTATTTTTGAACTTGCCTGTTATTTATAAATCTCAGAGACTTCTATTCCGCAATACATGGCCGTTCACCGTGAAGTACCGAATGTTGTAGCTGTGGCTGATCGCGGACATTTAACCGTTTCTAAGTTAAAATTTCTAAAATCTTGATTATAATTACGATATATACTTTGCAAACATTTTATGTTTTAACTACATATATGTGCGTGATTAATGAAACAAGATAAAAAAAGACTTGCTGCTGTTTGTAAATCTTTGATAATAGAACATGTATACTAAATGAATATTTTTAAAAACTTAAGAACTGTGTGTGTGTGTCTTTTCATACAAAAAAATGTATAAAAAACCATTAATGAAAACTAATTTTCGTGCAACGCATTTTATATAAATAATTGCAAAATTCTTCCTGCATTATTAAAGATTTTAAATTTTAAACCACTAGTAATTTAAAGAGAAATTTTTATATATAAAATTTATTCTAACTGCCATAGTCATCGTATGTTAACATTCTTGTAATTTTAAATAAGCATGTTCATTGAATTATGTCACTGTAAAGTTCCAGAGGTTTAAATGCATATACGCGCGGGTGATGACATCAAATCAAAAGACTTGCTACAGATTAAATATCCAGCCGATTATTCGAGATTAGAATATAGATAATAAAAGCATGTTATTATTTCTTTTACTGCCTTTTCCGAAAATGGAAAATGTATAACAACCCACGTTCCAGAAACTATTTTCGTTTCTTTATATGAAATGAATAAGTTTCATGTTTTATTCATTGAGCCAGGCCAAGATCAGTAACACAATTCAGCCAAATTTAATCATAATTAATACACTCCGCCCTAGAACGAAGTCTTCCAGCCTATCTGAATGACCGAACTGCGGCAGACAATAATACAGTTACTGTGATCTGTACAAATTTGTCCCAATTAAGACGTCATGCTCAACCCACCTCCCAAAGATGTGCATGTCGACTTCTGGGATGTGTCAATGAAGCAGCCAATACCAATATTATTCTACCCCTTGGGAAAATGAGACCCTGCATATTGAATAGGGTACTTTCGCACCACTCTATTTCAATTTGATCGTTCTGCGTTTCGTCTGTTTGCAACTTTTTTGTTACGCAGTCACAACGAGACGCCGTGTTCCATTTTCTTCAGATTTGGCAAATATGATCTTTGAAAACATGCAAAACAACGCATATGTAAGATTTTTCAATTCTTTTCTTTCGGTTTCGAAATGTTTGTCAAATTAATTTTTTCAATGTGTTGTTGGGTCAATGGCGAGATTGGTACCATTAAAACATCTGAAGCACGTCCGTGATGGAGATGTACTATGTAATTGTAAAGTTATAAATACTGATAAAAACAGATATTTACTTGTAATTTTGTTAATGGAAGCATTTTTTGTTTTGTTTATTTACATGGGAATGCCTTACTTACTTTATTCCCGGGTCATGGTAAGTCAATGATATTATCAAAGCGGCAATAAAGTCAAATTAATGCAAATAAAGTCAAAGTTTTAAATGTAAAAAACAAAACAGATCACTTGTCCATACGAATAAATTTAGAAAGTTGTGTAAGAAATTTGCATCCGAAAAAAAAAGACGAAATTTAAACACTTCGATAAATTGCAGATCTTAGGTTGTTTTTCTTGTTACGAGAGATCTATCATTCACAGAACTACCAGTATTAAAATGAATAATTTGTTGATATATTATAACTTGCCTTTTTTTTTTTTTCTTTTTCATTTCAAATTCTTGATTTTCTTTGTCAGTCGATATTACTCTTATTATTTACGTATCCATTTATGAATAGAAAATGAGAAATACTAAGCCACTTTAGTTTAAAAAAGTTTTAAAACTACTACAGAATCTTGAACTTCGTTTAATGGGGGAGACCCAAAACTTATTTTGGTCCTGCAGGCCTTGCACTTTAGAAATTCACCACTGCTGTTCCGGCTGTAATTGACTCAAATTCTTGACTAACACGCGTTTATCCCGGAAATAGGTGTGAAGTGCAAATAGCGTTAGAAGTTTATAATTTTTTTTTCAATTTTCGCTTGTATCAATTTTGAACTTAAATCGTTAAAATTTTCATTATGATTAGTTCGTTATTTTATGGAAATTTAGTATTCATTTATCTAGAAAAGCGAGGTCTCTGGTTTGACTTGGCCGTTCGATGTTTCACTTTTGAAATTATTTTCTACGCAGAAAAAACAAAAAGCGTTTACGATTTTCGTATACGCTTCGAAAAGCGTATAGATTTCAAATGTTCTGTTTAAAGATGGTGGCCGTTTTAATGGTTTCAGTATGTTGGCACCATTAAAACGTTTCATTGAACCATTAAAACTTTCAGTCATTTCGGTAATGGCGATGAAGTTAATGATAATTTGGCTAAATACCGATGAAACATGGATTCGATCGTAAATTGGGTAACACAAATAAAAGTAGACATTTAACTCTCTGAACACGGCTAAAGTGAGTATTCCAGTACTTCAAAAACTGAAGTAAATTTTCTTTCACGAAAAGAGAATGAAATGCTTCCTTTCTTTACAGAAATTCCAGGAGGACGGCACTCAAGTTCGGGTGATCTATTGTACAAAAGAAAGGAACAACTTTTCTCCCGTAAAATTCACTCAGGCGCCCGAAACCGCCAGAGTCCGGCCTCTGTCGAATGTGGCGTTTGAGGCGGATTAGGGCTCATAGAGTTAACGGCAATTTGGATAGAACTGATAAAAGCAGACATTTAATTGCATATCTGTCAACACTGATAAATGCAGAGAGTTCAGTAAGTACTTCTCAGGAAGTAGGGGAAAAAAGCTGAAACCTTAAAAGACTATGATAAGAAACAGATCATAAGGCGTTTTTTTTTCTCTTCCTGGACAAGAGGTTTTCTGATCACAAAACTGCTAGTATTGAAGATAATAAATTGCTGATTTATTCTGACTTCCGCTTTCTTCACTTTATGTTCTTAGTTTTCTTGAACAGTCGATGATATCCCTATTTTTTAAATATTCGTATAATAAAGGAATTTGTGAGAAACTACACACTTTAGTTTATAGAAATTTTCATATTTAAAATTTGAACCACTTTTCAGACGTGCATAATTTGCAAGTTTTTGGCATTGTGATTTTCAAGTACTTCATACTCGGAAGCTATATTATTGCATTTATCAAAGCAAACAACTTTTATAATGTTGCCGTAAAAAATCCGATTTTAAAGCTCGCTGTTCGAAAAGAATGATATAATCATATGACACACATGCACAAACTCGTCGTAATTGTATCAGAGCTCTGGTTTTTAACGCATTTATGAAAAAAAAATATTTTAAGACTATTATTTTTATAACCTTTCCTTTACTTACCTTGTTTCTTGTATTAAAAGATGGAATTGTGCGATTGATTTTTCACGCAATATTTGATGTGCTTTGTGTGAAATTATTTACACTTGTGTGAAAATATAGTATTTTAATATTTTCAGACCTTATTATCAATTATAGAAGAATTTTAAAAATTATTGATTCAAGAACACTGACGCCAAAGGGTATAGAATCTGAGCAATAACAATGTTTTCAAGATTCCATAATTTTTAAATATTGATTCATAAATTAAAGACTATAAAGAAGCGAAGATCTGTTTTAGCTCCACCGTTCGGCAGTTCGTCTATTTGTCTATAAAATATGTGTTGAGCTCTCACCTTCACAAGAGTTGTTCGATTTTCATCAAATGTGGTACGAATGTTCCTTGAAGCCATTAAAAATTACATATGTGTAAGAATTTTTATTTTTGATTCCGTTTCATTATGACGGCCGTTTTAAAATTCCATTCCTATATTGTGACTCTTGAAATTGTTGCGTTCCATGTAAAATTCAGCTTTTTTTCAACGATTCTACACAGACGGAATTCGACCAATCACCATCTCATCTGTTACCTTATAATTTGTTCGTTACGCTATCACTGCCACAGGAATCGTTCGATTTTCTTCGAATTAACACAAATATTCCTTGAAGTCATTAAAAGCGATGTGTTTTAAGGATATTTAATTTTTTTCGTTTCAAGATGGTGGTCGTTTTAGGGGTTCTGTTCCATGCAATGATCAGATTTATTGACTGGTTCTAGTTAATCTGTTTATGTCATATAAGAATTGAGAACATTGGCTGAAACTTTTTAGACTACGAAGAAGATATGATCTTTCTTTCTATTTTTCGGGGGGTGGGTGCAAGTGTAACTAAACTACTAAATTCGTTCAGTTGAACTGGGCACAATTCGGACATTTAGGAGTTTTGAATCGCCATGCAATTTTCCTTTCGGCCGTAGCAATGGCCACAGATCGAGAACCTCAGAGTTAGTGTTTCAAATTCATTATTTTTAATCTGTTTCTGCGTAACAATTAGGATAAAAAGAAATGTCTTTGTAATATGGAAATGTGAGAAAAATGGAAAAGAAAACTGTTTAAATACTTGATGTCTGAAATTTTCGATTAATTACTATATTCTGAATCAAGGATGAAGCTTATAATTGTTCGTTTCGCTGTGTTCGAATGTCAGCAATTTAATCTTCAACGCATCCGCTGTTTCCACTCATCCTGTATCACTCTTAGAGACATCCTTCACAAAGATCATCATCCACAACTTTTTACTTTTTAAGAACGATTGGTTTTTACTCTTTGATTTAAATTTTTTACCATGTTTTTAGGTCAATTTTTCCTTGTTGCAAGCTTTTTATAGACTTCATATATTGACACCTCATACCGTATAACACTGCTTTTAACTGAACTCCTATACTAGGATTTTATCGTAGACCATATGTTTGGCGCAGCATAATCAAAAATGGTTTTTGCGCCAGTAAACTCCACCAAACCAAACCAAACGCTGTGTTTGTTAAAGGAAAATTTGACTTCTCTTGAAACCAACCAAAACAATGCTAATTTCTTTTTATCAATCATGTAAACACTGAAATTAATCCGGTTAATGGTAATGTCCAGCGGTAATTTCAAATAAAGGAGATTAATTAAAAATATTTCTGGTTTTATTAATCTGACACTTGACATTCCAGAAGCAAACAGTACTAAATGCTAAATAACTAGGATTGACCCTTTTGTTATTATAAAAATATTGCTTTTATTATATAAGAATTATAAATAAAAATATATAGTTTATTTTTCAGTTTATTCACAATTAGACATTCATTGTAAAATTATTACTAAGATGTAAACAATATTTATAATTATTAATCACATAATCATAATTATTTTAACAGGAGGTTTTATAGGTTAACGGGAGGTATACCCCCATTTTCTTCGATGATTTCTTGGATCTTGATAGATATATGCTCTACAGGTCTTCGAACATTATTATTTTTTTATTTCTCTTAAGGATTCCCTCGATCAAGAAGCAGGTCGCCAATGCTTCTAATTTCCTTGAGGTCTTGAGGTGTTTTCTATTGCCCTCCGCATTGGGAATTATTCTAAAAAAGTAACAAAAATACAATGTTAAAAGTTAAATGACAGCAACAATTGAGTCGCATGACATTAAAAACAAAATGAAAAGAAATTATGCATGTTGTGTTTAAGAAAAAAGAATTAATAATCCCTTTCTTTAAACAATATGATCCAAAATAAAAATATCCCTTCTTCAGGAAATAGATAAGTGATATCCAAACTTGAATTTAAAATTGTCAAGCAGATTTAGCGTCAACTTAATACGATGAATTATAAAGACAATCTTCGACATTATCTGGAACATCTGAAAGTAACGAATTAATACATTCGAAGGTTTATCAGATATTCACACTGATTATTCTCAATCTTGCTATTTTGTTGCTGGCGGATATATAAAGGAGCAGCTCCGTTACAAATTTGTGCCTATACATAATTTTGAAAAGTATTTTGAAATTAAAGAAATATTTACCGGAACTAAAATTGATATCACTGAAAGTCAGATTTGTCTTTTTCTTATTTTTAAGAAGAGAAAAAAATGTATTATTTTGGGGGATGCTTTAAAAATTTCGATTAATTTTCAATTAATCAGAACTCTTAATAAAATTTTTAAAAAACCCTTTCAAAGCTAGCTCCTGCCACCAAATTAGTTATTACGTATCAATGTTGGTTGTTTATTATTTGTGCAGTACAACGATTTTCGCATCACGTAAGTTGCAGTTTAAAGATAATAGGGCCAGCCTATAAACGTACATTTTAAAATAAAAGAAATACATATTACAAACAAACGCATCAGCCAGTTTATTTGCCCTTACTGATTGTTTTCCGCTCGCTTCTTCCTCTGGCCAGAGGGCGCTTCTGCTGTCTCGAACATTTAGTGTTGTTGTTGCCGCAAAGACCGCCTATAAAGTTCTGAACTGTCTCTGACGATGAAGGCCCAGCAAAGAGAAATATTTCGGAGCTATTGTACAGAGTTATCCACTTAAATGCAATCTAAAAAACCAAAAACAAAAAAATCCGTAAATTTGGTTTTAAAGTTTAAAATTGTACAAAAAATGAGTTTCTATATTACAATAAACGTCCAATCTCATCACAATCAGATTGATCGTGGTATGGACTACGCTTTTGTGTACTGAAACCAAAATGGAGCGAATGATGTGTTTCCCAAGATCAGTTATCGTTTGAAGATTATTTCGGTAAGGTCGATCTTTAATGTAACCAGAAAAAAAAATTGAAAAAAAAAAATCCAAATGGTTTAAAATAGCTTTTGCAGAGTGAAAATCATAGATAGGTTTCGTATGTCTTATGCATCAACTGACGAGAAAATTATTGTTCTCATTTTATTTGCCATCACACTCAATATTAAACAGATACACTAAAGATTCCTTGTGCCGAGTTTTGTGTCGCTACGTTGTGCTGTTGTCGCAGAAAAAATTTTCAAAGCGAATGTTTAATTTTGTATGGATAACCCTGTATTTTTTTCTTTAGTTTGTTGTTTTCTTTGCTCTAGGATAAGGGGATTGGGTTTTCAAACAGTATTCGAGGTTTATGATGTGCAGTGGTACAGTGACTTTTGTCTCTCTCAGCAGGACTAGTGAAGTGACAGTGTCTCGGACGGGTATGAATTCTAATATGTGATATGTCGCTATCTTATTTGACGGTAGGATGACTTTTCAATGACAGTACGGGGCGTAGGTTTTAATATGAATTTCGAGGGGGGGGACGCTGTTGTTTTTAAGTGCTTATAGGATGTAATATGACCCATTCTTTATCCACAGAATGAAATGCTTTTCGTCGATTTATTTCATAAGACTTTTTCCGTTGATCTTCCATTCTTTCGATTCCTTCTGCTTTGCCTTTTGTAAAGGTTGCCAAATTTGTGGTTCTTGACTTCAAGAAGGCATGCTTATTATAGTTACCTTAATAATCTCACAATGAGAAAATTCCTCTCCACGAACTGGCGGAAAAGCATGATCTCAATGACACTTGCAGCTGTAGTGTGTATCGATGAGAAAATTCCTCATCACAGAAAGGTGTATAAGCATTATCGCAACATTTGTTTCTTTATTGTATATCGATCATTCCCCGTTAAAAGCTGTATTTCGAGTGCATACCGAATGAGTCTTCCGGTTGGAGATTTGAGGTTGAGATCTCAAAGGTTGGTGGTCGGATGGTACAGTTACTTCTGTTTCTTCTAAGTAGCCACGAGGTTTCTCCAGGGCACCTGCGACAGTGGGGGCTTCTTTTGCAGTCGTCGAATAGTTGCGTTCTGCCTGAGAAAGTAATTGGCTAGCATATTCGATAGGATGCCATTTACCTTGAAGCTTAACAGCTGTATGTCAAAATTGCTTTCATCTATGGGAACAATCTTTACATCCATTTGTTTCAGAAACTGAGTTATTATGAGACAGATTGAGTGAGTTAAAAATGTTTTGTGTTCATTTAATCCCTAATCCGACAGGGCTTTTTTCTTTGTTAGATCAATTAGGAATCGTCATATTTCTGCAAAGTTTTCTATAGATCTCGGAAATCGGGAACAAGTTAAAAGGTCAGATTGCATTTCCTAAACGTTTCTGCGACATGGAATTCTTTGTATTGAAGAAACTTTTTCGGGATCGCATTCGATTCATTCCTTGTGGTGCAAGACTAATCGTAAATTTTTTAACTCTAAATCGAACGTACCACACTGTAGATCGCCAAAAGATATATAAATTCATTTATAATTTCATTAGAATTATTTTCTTATAAACGGGGAAGTTTGTTAATGCATAGAAACAAATTAATTTTACCCAATCTTAAAATTATCTTTTCAATAAAACTAATTTAGACGTGCAGTTTCTTTTCCTAATGTCGACATTTTTAGTAAATATTGCTTTTAAAATAATTAAATATTTTTTGATGAAAAACTGAACGGAATTAAGATAAATTTGAGGGAGGAGGGAGGGGTGCGGGTTTTTATTTGCCCAGAGTATGTGTATGTAACCAACGTTTTTCTGTCTCACTCTCTACTATACTTGTAAACTCTAATTATCACGAATATGAAATAGTCATTTAGTCCAGTAAAATGGTGCTTTTTGGTGAATGATATAGAGTCAGGCGGAGAAATTGGGAACAAGTAGTAATTGTGAAAGGTGACGAGGATGCTATACTCTCAGATCGTATCTTTGAAGTAGATTGTAGGAAAGAAGTGTCGAAGCATTTGGATTTCATATGAAAGAAAAATTGGTATAATAGTGAATAGAACATTCTATTTCAGGAGAAAAGTCTACTTTCTACTACTAAATTGACCTATTTGTTCTACTAATTTTCATATGTGATTTTTAAGTCTTACCTATTTCCTTCTAGTGGGTTATATCATTGTTATTTCATTTTCTGTAGGGATTTATTTTCCAACTCCTCTCGACAAAATTTCAGTTCGAATGCTAATAAATTACACCAAATTGAAGGCAGTAAATACTTATAATAGTTTATACGAGATATTCCATGAAATAGAAGATATTTTTGCTGAAAAGCATTCAAAGAGAGTATTTTGAGAGA
The DNA here is from genome assembly GCA_013235015.1 of Araneus ventricosus. Taxonomy (NCBI): domain Eukaryota; kingdom Metazoa; phylum Arthropoda; class Arachnida; order Araneae; family Araneidae; genus Araneus; species Araneus ventricosus. Next base: position 26,454 of record BGPR01007943.1, on the reverse strand, counting down.
ATTGGGAAAAGGCACTTAAATGCCTTTTGAGGCAATATACAGTAATTTCCAATCATTTCAAATGTATTCTCTTGAAATCAATTTGTCACTGTGATCTGAAACCGAAATGCATGTTCCCAACTACCTCATAGTCTCTGGCTTAATTGAAAACAATTCGGAGTAAAATAAGAACTCTTCTAAAAGTGAGTTTGATTATTTAATAAATTATTTTTGAAATGAGGCATCGTTTAATGAACCCTGCACAATACGTTTATGCATTCCCAAAAAATATAGATCTCTTCCCAAATCTCATTGTATCCTTTTAAAGAGAAAAAAATGAAAGAGTCTGCAAAACTCGTTCACAATTACCCTAACTGACCAAACAGGCTTTCAGAAAATACCTAAGTTTTCAAAAAATTGCCAAAATTGTGATTTTTCGTCGGTTTCGGTTGAATAACTACTAAATTCAGGCTTTTAGAGAAGTTGATATCGAACAATTTATTAAGAAATTCGCTTTAAAAAAGGACAATAGACCATTTGTACGACAAATATTTTAAGATATGCACTTGTTCAAGTAAACTGTTTAAAAATTTATCTCCAGAAACCCTATCGCCGTGCATATATTTCATTTTCCAATTGACATTAATAGTAATTCGAACTTTACATTTTCATATCATAAGACGATATAAATACCTAAAAATAGTCATGTTTAATAGCCATGTATATATAATATTTTATAAAAATGTTAAAACGTGAAAAGAATTAATAAGACATTTACTGTAATACATTATATATTTAGAGTTTTTATTTCTTTGATGAGCCAAAACAAATTGTTTCAGTTCTGTCTGTAGCTCCTTGTCCTTTTCATTCAGTGCACACGGAAGAACATGAAAGACAAACTTTCCGGCAATCGCAAGCATTTTGCACCCTTTCTTGTTGTCGCAAGATATAATTTTAAGAAATTTAATAATTTTTGTAGGAGGTGGGGAAATTGCGAATCATTTAAGTACCCAGCCTCACTCCATAGGATTTTTGTTATGTCTTAATTTCTTGAGGCAAGAAATTGCTTAGCATAGGCGGCTGGAGGTAATCGTGGTAAACCTTTTTTCGGTCATTGTTTAAGTAAAGTCGTTAGCAGAAGTCTTTGAGATCCTATGCAGATTACCTCTGTATAAATGAATGAAAAGTTTTCCCTTAACCCTTTTGATGAACAGTAGTTTCAGGATTGAAAAGTACTTGCATCTTTTCTTCTAAAAACAGTAATACTTTGTCTTTCAGTGATAGCGTTTTAGTTTAGTTATATTAATGTCTAATTTCGAAGCAAAACGTCTTTTCTAGGGAGACGACCCTCGTAATTTGGAAGCAACGTCAGATGACGAAGGTGACACATGATCTGGCACCCCCTCTTCAATCTTGCGCACCACACAGACGGGTGAAAGTTTGACTCTTTATTTACGATTTAGCATTAACAGACCAACAAACACGCCAAATCTTCAGTGGAATTGTGTTCCGAAGCGCCCCATTGCCAGTGCTCAAATGGTGCACTTGTCGTATCACACCTACCAAATAGCGTGAATAAACAAAAACATTCATCTGCAATTATATATAAATGACGTTGAGGATTCCATCATATCATGCGCCCTCACTTTTGAACATTTGCTTTTTGCAGAACTTTTTTCAGAGGGTCGATGAAACAAGCCTTGTGGTTTTCATTCGTAAAAATTCGTTTTTCGTAAGTTTCAGTACATGTGGCTTCTTTGAAGATGGTCTCATGTGATGAATATAAATTTGTTCTCTCTTCTTCTGCGTTCTAAAATATTGGTACTCTTTCCAGACACAGCAGAAGCAAATACACTAAACACAACATTACATTCCAGACGAAATGTGCTTCTAAGTATGCTAGATAACTCTTAGCAATGATGACGAAATTCATGTTAAGTTAGTGGATTCTATACAGCAATACAAAGATATTTTTCTAAGGCAACATCATCCTTTGTTCGTGTGAAAGCTGAAAACAATGATAATTTAGTCCCCTTTTGAATTCCCTCTTCATTAAACTGTAACAAAGGGAAAGGTGGCAGTTCAATTGTAAAAAAAAAACTTTCAAGTTTTCTATTTGACTGTTTGGCTAAACAAATTCCGTAGGAGAAAATTAGTGGATCCACAGTAATTTTTCTTCTCTTGCCCAATTTACGCACTCTTGGCAATCTTCCGTCGATCCTACTGCAACACTTCATATTGACATCACATCATTTTTGGAGAATGGTAGGCGTTGGGAAAACTAGTGAACTAGATTTTCAACATCTTTAATGTCTAGAGAAAGGTGATAAGAGCGCATATCCTCATGTCACTGATGCAAAATTACAATATTTCTCAAGATCTTCACAGACTTTATTACTGGAGATATTCCAAGAACCCATTGTGTGACAACATTCTCTGTGATCCCTCTACCTCTAGTCTATCCAACGGAGTTTTCATCGCCTTCACGAGGGTTTTTTATATGGTTTCCTCAGACCATGTCCAGATCATAACTAGACCGTATGCCTGAGTGTAAAACATCCTTCTTTCGTGAATTTCTCATTTTGTCTTGGATAAATTCTTTCTTTCAAAATCATCATGTCTTGTATTAAATTTGGGCGCACCTTGTATAGGCTATTAACTGCTGTGTATCATAAAATATTTGTCGTTATAGACTACCTATTATGCTTTATAAATAATTAATTTACTCTTCTTTAAAATTGCTTTGTAAGAGGTTTTCTCTAACAATCTTAGTTTAGTAGATATTCATCACAACTCAACAAAAAATTTAAAAAATCCCTATTTTTTAATAAATTGGTGATTATTTGAAGGTCAGTATCTCAGCCACTTTTTAAGCTTTAGAGCTGGTTTTGGACTCAAGTTGTAAGACATTTACGTGGGTTTAAATTTGTAATATAAATGTTTTCTGTAAAGCCAATCGTTCAGGATATATTTTGGAAAAATATAGAAAATATTTAAATAAATTCTGACGTTGCTTCGACACTAGGTGGCGCGCGGTCACCTGCCAAGGTCAAAATCTTTCCTCTTAGTGTACACCAAAACGAACAGCATATCAGAAAATCAAAATTACCCGACATTCGGAACAGCAAACCCCTTTTTTACTGACTACTAATAAAGAAATAACTTAGATGAGATAACCCCTCTTTTATATATATATATATATCAAGAAGAAAATCCTATACTAAATATTCATTATTTTAACAATACAACCAAATTTAAAGAATTGAAAATACTATAGATACCATGAACAAAAAATAAGTTTAAACATTTATATGTTAATATGTAAGAGAACTCTGTTGCTATCAAAAATATTGAGAAATGCAATCCAAATGTATGGAGTTTTCAACAATTATTTTAGCAGCCTGGCTGTGGACATGCTTTAGCCAGGTCAAATTAATTTTGCTGTACAAATCATCCCTGTTACTAAAGTTATTGAAAACACAGACAGGATAATTTACCCTAAAATGAAAGAATTTGTAAAGAAAAATCATACACTAACCCTAACAATAAAACAACACTATATGGAAAGTACTAAAATTAAAAATATGCAATACAACAATATATTGCACTAAAAACAATAAATTCATCATTCAATAAAATTCCCATACTTATTCTTTAAGAATTAAAGAATCAGTGTCTCTACCCATCCTTACCAGAAATCCACATTTTTAATATAAACCGCCACTTAGCTTAACTTCACAGATTGCCAAAACTAGATTTCTAACTATGAAAGAACGTAAATTGACCAAATAATATAATTAATTTGATATTAAAAAATTAGTATGATACCTTTATTAAGAATCTCAGAACCTGATAAAAATGTAATGCAATTTTTTTCTAAATTTTATAAAATAAAATATTTGAACATTGGTAATCCTGTCTAGAATTACGGAATATTTCAATTTAAAAATCCTGGCGCCATCTATGTAGTAATGTTTGTCTCTGAAACAAATAAATCAATAACCAAATTTGAATAAAATTACACATTACAAGTAATATAAGAAAAAACACAAACGTACAAGCAAAGAATTAAAAATATTCCATTAAATACCAATATGAATGTTTTATTCTAAACGACCTAAATATATATATATATATATATATATATATATTAATATTAAGTAACCGGAACCGAAGCAGCAAAATTTCTGAGAGGAATAGGACAAGGAAAGTTACATGGGTTCAAATGGACAGAATAATACAACTAAGAACCAATTTCTATTTTTTGCATTTCGATCTCATTATTTCCAATCTGTACCTCAATCTGTAACCAACTATAGTTACTCCACTACAATAAACATCAGAATGTAATACACGGAAATTTCATATTATGAGTTAAAAGTTCAATCTTATAATCTCTAAAATGTCTTACTACAAATATGGCAAAATGTCCAATGCATTTTTTATAAAAAAATTATAAAAGGCATCCTGTACGATGATTTTATTTTTACCACTAATAATAATAAGTAGCTTTGTATATGAAATTTATTTCCAGATGAAATTTCAAGAATGCAGCACTGAAAGTCGTTTTTAACGCGTGTTCATTAATTTTGGATACGCAATGCTACGAAAACAAAATAAAGACAATTAAGAAGGGCGCATGTTTTCATTTGTAAAAGTGGAGCGTTATGGAACCTACATTCCCATTAGGTCCCGAGGTCGGCAAATGGGTTTATTTTCTTTTGAGTTCGGTAGAGAATGAAACCTTGAATACTATAAATTTTTTTCTCTAAACACTTATTTACAGCGGGAAAAAGGAGGTTCACAGAGGTAAAAGCTGGGAAATGTCTCTCAAACACTTGAGTCGCGTGTAAAAGAGCTTTCGGATTTCGTTCTGTAAAGCCTTACATTACTTTTTATCTGTCTTAATTTTATATTTTTCATGATATCTGATTCCAGGGCAGGTAATTGACACATTTTTATCATATTATTTTAATATTTTCCATATTTTATACTTTATTTTTAAAGCCCATTTTTTCACTAAATTTGCAGATTTAAAATGAATTTTAAAAATTTGCACAGCCTTGGACCTCTTGAGACTATCTTAAACCCTTTCTGTCGTCTATATTCATCATCATTTCTAAAATTAAGTCCCGATATATTTTCATTTATTTTATTTTTTAATATCATCTACGCTTGTGAAGAATTTTCAATTTTTTCTTCAATATCGCAAAAATAAATATCTTAGTTGGGAAAAAAACCTGTTAGAAGATTAACTTGTCCTGGCACAGATGTGAATTAATAAAAATTCCATCGACAATTTATTCGAGAATTTTATTAAAAGCTTATCAAATTTAAGTGGGCGGATAACCAATCTAAAATACATTTGAACTTTTTATGAAGTAAACGTTGGATGGCTTCAAATGTATTTTAAATCGCTTTCAATATTTATTTCGGATTTAGTAGTTGAAATAAACATACTATAAAAGCGAAAATTTTGAAACAGTGCTAAACGGAATTTGAAATTTTAAAAAAGTTTGGTTGCTTCAGTGACAATCTATCAAGCGCTGTTTTCAGCTACAGCTGGAAGGATGGTAAAATTATGAAAACTTACCACAAATACTTTTTCTTAAAAAACAAATAACATAAAACATAATTCTCATTTCATGGAACGTTACGTTTATCTATTATTAGTAAAGTTATGAGGAGGCTTTCATGAAATTGAAATTTTATATTATTTTTGCAAAAACTGCGGCAATTTTAGACAGAAAAGTAAGTTTATATTGAGATTTAATGGTATTCATATAACATTTATAATATATTAACGAAATTATTTTTACACTATTTAATCGCCTTGAGAGGCATTTGTATTTATCTCAAAATTATTTAAACATTGCAAATATTTGGAATATTAAAAATAAAAAAATTAGGCTTCACAAAAATTTCACAAATCTTATTTTTGAGCTATTTCCTTTATTTAGTAAAATTTACCAGATTTTTTTAATGTTTTATACAACTATTATTAACTTTTGAGCAGTTCATTACAGTGTCCTCCGTACAACAATGGGAACGAAATAATTGGATTAATACAAATACAGAAATATCAAACCGGTTTTTAAGAAATCTCATGGGATACCACTGAAATCCATTTCCTTTAAACTGTGCAGATTTCAAGGCTCTTCTGTTTTCAGTTTCGACGCTGTGATTTTTGTCTCACTAGAGAACGAAACTGTACTACTGTGGGGCGCCCTCTTCGTGACTCTAGATACTGAGATGCCTAAATATCCATTCAAGGTACGTCGCAGTACCAAGCCGACGCCGAATTTTTCACATTGGGTTGGGTGTGGGGCCACAAAATAATTTTGCACCTTCTCAACTTCATGTCTAACAAGTCCTCATTCTGGCCATAAGCTTAAAGTTCCAAGAGCGCTGGAAATTTTGCATTTTCGACTCATCAATTTTGAGCTGAAAGCACAAAAATTCCAATACATCATAAGTAGTTATGAGTCGAAGTTATCGATTAAAAGAATTGAATATAAAATATTTCATTTGGTATCAAGATGCTAGTAGATTCGGTCAAAGACGAGATTGGTTCCCTTACAAAGTTTAAATGATTTCGGTAGAGGCGATATATGTAGTTGCAATTTTATAAATGCTGATAAAAGCTCACATTGAATTATAATTTTGAGGTTACAGATAAAATCAGAAAACTGTGTAAGTAATTTGCATTCGGAAAAAAAAACCCGGCAAAACGCTTAAAAACTGGAATAAAGTGCAGATCTTAGTGGTTTTTTTTTATGTCTACCGTTTGCAGAATAATAGCATTAAAAACAATAACTTGTTGACATATTCTAACTTTCCCTTTTTCACTTCATATTCTTGGTTTTCTTTGCCTGTCTATGATAGTCTTATTATCTAAGTATGCGTATAGAATTTAAAAATGGTAAGTCATTTTAGTTTATAAAAGTTTTAAAACTAACACAGAATCTTCATCTTTGTTTAATGGGAGAGAACCAAAAATTATTTTGAGCCTGTGGTTTTGCACTTTGGAAATTCGCCACTGCTATTCCAGCTGTAACTGTCTCAACTTGCTGACTAACAAGTCCTCGTTCTAGCAATACGCGTAGTGCAAAGAGAGCTAGAAGTTTTGCATTCTTTGTATTTTCCCTTGAATAAATTCTGAAGTTAAATGGATAAAATATTAATAATGCTTAAGAATTTATATTTGTATGAGTGGAAGTAATCGAATAAAGGCGATCATTCGTTCTTTTAGTGAAATGTTAACATTAGTTGAACAAGTGAAGCGAGGTCTCTGCTTCAATTCGTCCGTTCGGCGTTTCTCCTATTTTTAAATTTGATTGTTAGGTAGAAACAACAAAGCGCGATGTTCGCATTTCGTCATATTTCAAATGTGCCGTTTCAAGATTGAGGCCGTTTTAATAGCTTCAGTGTGTTGGCGAGTCATTGGCACCATTAAAACCTTTGAGTAATTTTGATAAATTTACTTGTAATTTGGGTAATAACGAAAAAAGCAGACATTTAATAGTAATTTGGGAAATACAGATAAAAGCAGACATTTATCTGTAATCCTGTGAACTCTTATAAAAGCAGTGTTCAGTAAGTATTTCGCATTAGGAGAAAAAAGGTAAAACCTTTAAAGACCGCAATAATTAAGCTTGCAAGGTAAATTGTAACGCAATGGAATTCATACCATTTAAAACATAATTTTTTTTGTCTTAAAGATGATGTAAATATAATGTTCTTGCGTTATAAATTTCAGAAATTATTGGCGAAACGTTTCTAATAATTAGGCTTAAAGTTGCTTAATTTTCGTTATTTAATTAAATATCTTAAGAATTAATTAATTCCGAAAGTTGAAAATAACACACTTGACCTAAAAATATACCCCAAAATATCATGTACAAATTATGTGTCGCTACCGGTCACCGTTTTTAAGGAGTTCTTGAGACCGACATACACATGTATTTTCTGTTTTAAATTATAGACTAGCTGATATATCCAACTTTTCTCGGGATGAAAATATTTTCAACTCTATGAACTTGTAAGAATTTAAACTTAATTAAACAGTGTTTCGTAGCTGCATCTTTCGTTCATTTCCGTTAGTTCTCTATCGTGTCGCCAGGCCCTTCGAACAGCACTTCCGTTTGTTTCCACACTTTTAACCACCTGGTAAGAGTCTTTTATCTCTGGAGTCAGGGGTGTGTCGTAGTGTAAAGTAAAAAGGTAAGAGTCTAGCAATCTTTGGAACTCCATTTTTCCTTCCTCATCTCTACTACATCGAAACAGAAGCTCCTTCCTATCATGTTTTTATCACCATTATCCGAAGTACCATTCTCTTCTTTATGGTATCTGTGTGCCTGACCGGAAAAACATCGGATAGTGTTTCTTCTTTTTCTCTTTATGTCCTCTCCCTTCGGAACCGCACCTAATTACCTTGAATGACTTTACACACTTATTAGGATCATTTAAAGTTTGTCAAAATTAAATGAATCCTCGCATAGGGATAGCAATTAACTAACATCATTGGATTGCTGTGCAAACATAGTGAAATATATACGTGCTACGAAATAAAAATGGGAATAAAAATTCATCCTTTCTGTTAATTTTCAAAGAAAGCAAAATTTTTTATTATAAAATTAACAGTGGCAAAAACACGGGAACGAAGGATTTGATAAGACAAGAATTCGGTTTGAATTTAATTACAATAACCGAAAGTAATGTTACAAATTGTGTTTGTAATGAATTTCGAAATGTTTATTAAAATTGGGGCAAAAGAACGTACGCCATTTAAATTCAGATCAGTAAGAAGACAGTTTTCTGCTCTTTCTAAATAATCTTCGTGCAATATACATATCAGAAGTTATTAGCAAAAAAAAACTGGGAAAAAACTCCAAAAATAGGCCTAATTTTTATTATTTAATTAAATATTTTAAAAAGTAATAATTTTTTCAAGTTGAAGAAGCACAATTGATACAGAAATGGACCCCAGAATGCCATGCGCAAATTTCATATCAATACTATTCACCGTTTAGGAAGAGTTCTTGTGACGTACAGACCAGCAGAACACTTTTTTCTCCCCAGTTCCTCTCCCTTCGAAAGGAACCGGACTATGTAGCCTTGAAAGACTTAACACACTAATAAGGATCATTAAAAATCTTTGAAAATTAAACAAAACATCTCATAGAAAGAGAAATTAATCCAATTGCAGAGTAATTGGATTACTGTGCAACCGTATTAAAAGAGGTATATGTTGCGGCATAAAACCGGAAAAGAAAATGACCGAAGGAAGCAATATTTTCTTATATTAATTTTAACAGTGGCAAATGTACGTGAATGAAGGATTTGATGAAACATTAAATTGCTTGAATTTGATTTTATAAGATTAGAAAGTATTTTTAAAAATGCGTTGCTATAATTAAACAATATTTGCATTGCGTTAAAAGGTTTTTTTTAAATATTTAACTAATTTCTATTAAATTCCTTTTAAATTTTATTTTAATTATATATTTTTTATACGCGATATACTAAGACCAACTTTCTTATTAAACTTTCCTCCGTAAGCTGATTTTTCTGCGTTCTGAAAAGGTTTTATACATGTTTTAGTTATATATATGGAATTCCTTTTTTTACAAAAATTATGTATAGTTCATTCATGATGTTATAGACAACAATATAGAAGAATCAAAAGTAAATTTACATAATAATCGCTTCCTAACCGGAAAACAAAGCAACAAATTTTTTGTGACAAGTAGAACAAGAAAAATTTTATGGGCTCAAATAGACATAATTATTTAATAATTTTATGGATTTTGAAGATTTTTGGACTTGGGTTCTTTTGTATGTAATTAGCCTGTAGTTCCGCACTGAAATGAAAATAGAAATGTAATCCACGCGACTACACGGAAATTCCATATCATAAGTTTAAAATTTAATATTAAAGATCCTTATTGCAAAAATATCCAAACGTGCAATGCATTTTATACAGGGTGTCCAAGAATTATTGGACACATTTCAAAAATTAATTTTAAAGAACTAATAATGTGTTTCAACAAAGAATTTTTTTTTATATGAGAGCTCATTTTAAAAAGTTTTTTTCCAAATAGGTAACATAACGTTTCGGTGGACCAGAGGGTCGTAAATTACAAAAAATCAAAAATTTGTTTAGATCCATTATATGCGAAAATATTAAAACTGGAAGAAAAAAAAGCATGTTTTTGTAGGAAATTTTACTCTCTTTAATTTGTTAATTCACGTGTAGTGTGAAAAATGAAAAGTTTTCGAGATACTCAAGAAAAACTAAAAAACGAAACCAGATAGCGTGCATCGGCTTCTGCTGAATGATAGCTATTGTGAATGGAGATCTGTCACCGGTGACTGAAACTGAACTATCAAATTAGATGGCCCTTTCTCTACTATAGTTAATAGATAGCAGAGATTTATCCGAACATTGCCTTTTTCCACCTTTTGTTCTTAGGGTTGCATTTTTTTGACAGCCGATTAAATATCTATTATCTAATATCCGGAAATTAAAGGAATTTGTGAAATATTACGTCATTTTAATTTATAGAAATATTTAATATTTCAAATTTCAACCAATTTTCATACGCGCATAACGTGCAAGTTAATGTTCCGATTGAATTAGAACTAAATTAATTTAGTGGTAACTTTTAAGAAAAACGAATTTTATCCACCCAGTGAAAAAATCTTGTAATGAAATTAAAAACTAATAATTAGGAACATTTAAAATGCATCTACATTATTTAACAACAAGAAGAGCATTACGCTTAGAAATTTGAGAATCGTGTTGGTTTCCGCTTATATTTGCGCTCAAAAACTTAACATTAAAACAATTTTTAAAAAAAAGACCCGCGATTTTATTCATAGAAGTTTTCATCAAACGACTATTGCTGATTTGCAACAGATTTGATCTTGTGGTTTAAAAGACCATATAAGTTTTAAACCTGAAAAAGTTACGTGTTACATTCCTAAGAACATTTGTATTGAAAGTAACCTGTCTTTTTTTGTGAAGTAATAACTTATAAATGAATGAAATTAAAAACTTTTAATTTGGCAGGGATTTTGCTTATTATGCTATCACCACCACACGTGCCGTTTGATTTTCTTCAAATTTGGCACAAGTGTTTTTAGAGGTCATTAGAAGCAACGCATATATAATGATTTTTATTTCCGATTTCGTTTCGTGCCATTTTCAGCTTTTTTTTAACTTTTATGAATTAATCTCCCTTATTTATAATTTCTATTTGTCCATGTATATTACGAATATCAATTGAACTCGGGCGTTCAGCATCTCGTTTGTTTGTCCGCAAATTTGTGACACAGTCACTCCAGACGCGTTTCAGTATTTTCTTCCAACTTGGCTTGAATATTCTTTGAAGTATGTTAAGAATTTTTATTTTTTTATTCCGTTTGATTATGGTGGCCATTTTATTGGTAATGTTCCATGTAATGCCGAGCCTTTTTCAACGATTCTAGCCTACCTCCACTTTCGAGCGTAAAATTTTTAAAACTATTGTTCCAGTACATTTTTGTCGTACCTCTAATGATTTACTGGTTTACCGGCAAATGTTAGAAATAATGTTAACCTTACTTTGTTACTGACCAACCGAGAGCCGATAGTGTGAGAAAGGACGCCTCCCCTCCACCTCCTACAGTGACCGCAATGATATCATTGGATAAACCTTTAAAGACTTCGATGCAAATCTAATCTAAATATTTCTTTTTTCAGAAGAAACGTGAAAAGTGAGATCTACTGTTAACATAAGTATAAAAATCTCTCTCTCATGAAAGATATAAGTGATATCCAAGATTTTAGTTAAAATTATCGAGTAGATTTAGCTTCAACTTAATACGATAGATTATAAACACACTCTCCGACAGAATCTGGGACATCTGAAAAATGTATAAATGCAAAATAAATTAATGAACTAAAAATAAATTTGTTTTTGATTTCATAGAAACACTTGAATATTTCGGAATCATTTTATAGAACTCTGATGACTGTCTTGTTACAGTTAGAACAAAATACTAACTCATACCTATTCAGGGAGCACATAGTTTTAGCAATGTGACCTATAGTTTGAAAGTTGAATGTTACGTTTACAGTATTTGTCTAACAGAAGAAACTGCAACATTCGAATGATCTAAGTGCTTACAATATAAATTTAATGACAGAAGTGAACGGCATTTGCAGATTATTTTTTTTTTTTGCTTAGTCGCACTAAAGCTACTAAAAATCCAAACTGTGGTCGCTCTTGTAAAGACAACCATAACTGACTGTGGTTGATTTCAGAGACAGCGCCCTCTGAAGCCTTGAAACGGCAGTGAAGCGATGACACGTGTTGCATGCAAATGAACTTCCCAAATCTTTAATTTTGTTCTAATTCTGCAATTTTTGTGTAAACTGTCTTTGTCTAACGTAACGCTTAAATAAATAGCTGTTACACTAGTTTGGACTATTTACTTAACCCTAAACGACCCCCACAACACTCATTATTCATCATCTTGCCTTTTTGTTGTACGCGATTATATAAACGAAAAGCATCGTAATAGGAAGTACAAGTTCACTTTCATTGGAGGTAACACCGCTATAAAGACCCAAAGTTTAATGTCTTACGAACAACGAACATTTTACAGTACTGAAATCCTTTTATAGTATAGAAAGAGCAATTTCATTAATTAATAAGTTTGCATTCTCTACTGACAGATTTACTGCTACATTTGATTTTTGCAGAACATTTTAAGGATGTCTATGAAAAAAGACTTTTTTTGTTTTCATTTATGAAAAATTGCTCTTAAGAAATTTCTCGACATGCGGCTTCATTGAAGATGGTCTCATGTGATGAATGTAAATTTGTTCTTTGTTTTTCTGCGTTTCGAAATATTGGTGCTCTTTCTAGTCACAGCAGAAAGAAATCTTTCAAAAACTTCATTACATTTCAGCCATAATGTGCTTTTAAGTATACCAGATAGCTCTTAGCAATGCTTTCGAGATTCATGTTCCGCTATTGTGAAGTAAGTGGCCTCTATCCACCACTACAAAGTTTGAAAAACATAATGATGTAGTCCTCTTTCGAATTCCTCAAATCTTCAGTGTCTAGAGAAATGTGATAAGGGATCACATCATCATTTCACTTGTCACTGAAAAACATTACTATATTTTCCAACTTAATCGCAGATATTATGAAGGTGGATTATCCCAAGGACATCTTGAGTAATAACTCACACTTTGATCCCTCTACCTCCAGTCAAACCAACGGACTTTTCGTCGTCTTCACGAGCGTTTGTTGACGAAGTTCCACATCATAATCAGTTCGTACGCCTGATTATAAAATATCCCACGTGTGTAAATCTTTCTTTCAAATTTAGCATGTATTTTTTACATATTCGCACGTGGCATGTACCATAAATAGCCGTAAATCTTAGAATATTTGTGGTATAAACGGCCTATTGTGTTTATTTATAACGAATTGACTCATCTTTAAAATTTCTCCGTGTGAGGTTCGATCTAACAATCTTCGTTAGGAGATATTCACAAAAACTCGGCGAAGAATCTCAATTTAATCAACTTTTGAAGATATTCGAGATTATTTTATAGCCTGCATATTAGTCTCTTTTTAAGTAATAGGGCTTGTCTTGGACTCAATTTGCAGCTAATTTAAGCTCGTTTAAATTTATAAATTAAATGTTTTGAATAAAATCGGTCGTTCAGGCGTTAATTTGAAAAAAACTAAGAAAAGGCAAAAAATTCTGATAATTTTCGTCACTACGTAGCACGCGGTCGTGTATCGAGGTGGGAATCTTTAATTTTAGAGTAGAAGCCCAACACAAACAAATATAAAATCAAATTTCCCAATATTTGCACAGCAAACCTCTTTTTTACTAGACTAATACAGCTTTACTTTGAATAACTACATACACAAAATAAAAAAAATAACTTACAGTGATTTGCAATATAATGTAGCCACTTTAAAATTTGTATATTCTTTCGAGTATCTCTCGAAAATCTGCATGGATTTTCTTATAATTTCGAACATGTGCAGATTAGGCTTGCACTCACATTTTACAGTGAAGATGCAATCATGCGAGTATTTAGGGGAACAACCAGAAAGTGATGAAGACAAAAAAATTTCAACTCATCCCGATTCAAAGAAAGCCGATAACGAAATGAAACTTTCATCAATGGTTATATTTATGTGCATAAAATTTACATACAATTTTGCAAACATAGCAGAAATAATCGGGAAGATAAAACGTTTTTTTGCTTACAACTTTCAGAGTTTTAAACCAAATTGTATGAAACTGACAGAATAAGTGACAAAATGTTGAAGAAGCAATGTATAAAAATGTGAAGTGAATACATTGAATATTAAAGGAAATATGGGTATTTTTAGTAAATGATATTTTTCCTGCGCATGTGCGAAATGCAGTGTAATTTTACTTTCATGACTTAAGAGCCAGATAATATCCCTGAAACTTACATGGAAAGACTGCCTCAGGCAGCAATCAGAGGTATGGAAAAATGGTCTAAGTCAATACATTTGTCCTTTTATATCTCTGCACATAGAAGCGTGCAACTCTGTATGTGAACAGATGAATGTAAGAGAAACATTTTACTAATTGCTACTTTTGCACTACGGGGGCAGTATAAAAATTTAGTTAACCTTTTATTATCAATACCCTTAGAAGCCAAAGTATTTTCACACAAATTCTCATCTTACTCAATGAAAGTTTGTAGTTGGAAGTATCTATTTTGAATCAATATTTACGGAAATAAACGCTTGTTCCACTTTTTTAGGGGACATCCTTTATAGAACAACTTATATAAAAATTCCAGTTCAATACTATTAGTATGCAGAAAGACATAGGCATTGCAACTTGGTGAATTTCGTTAGAAACAAAATGATGTGGGTTTTTGCATAAACTGATGTTTTTTAAACTTGAATCTTCGAACAGAAATATTGAATTTTATCGAAGTTTAATATCCTGAATACTCATGTATACTTACAAGATAAATATACAATTTAAATTATAGTTCGACGATTACTATTCGAAGATTCAAGTTTAAAAAATATTAGTTTGTGAAATAACCCTCATCAATTAGCTTCTCTTAGAGTGTATCGAAATTCACCAAGTTTCAATGTCGTTACCTTTCTTAATACCTATGGTATTGAACTGGAATTTTTATATAAGTTTCCCTATATGACTGGCTCTTAAGTTATGAAAGAATAAATTCGACGGTAGGCTGTCGCTGCGAAACGGCCGCTGGGTTTCAGGGGCGTAGATTCGCTTACCTTATTCAACTGTGACTTTCTGTGACTAAAGTAGCTCTATGTGACTATTAACTCTATAGTATATAGTGACTATTAGTCTAGTGTCACTATGTCACTTTATCTATGTAAAATTCTTCGAGATTTTCACTAACTTTGCAACTTGACTGTGACTAAACCGTATTTCCAAATTCTAAAATTCTTTTTCCAATCTTCAATTTCCACCTTTATATGTTAAATAAAGCTATAACCAGTTCTCTATGTTATTTTGTTGCGGAGCTATACGTGTTTAATTTAAGCACGAAAAGCTCCATAATTCAATAATTCTTGAGTAACTAGAAGATTTGTACCCGTCTAAGACGGGCTTTTCGTCTTCCAAACATATCTCATCATACTAGTAAAAATAAAACAAAATCCACTAACAGAAAAAGTTAGTGGAGAAGCATTACCAAATACAAAATAAATAAATACTGAAAGAAAGCGATAAAAAAGAAATAAAACTGTTAACGCGGCTCAATTTATGTATACAAAACGCCATGAATCACTTGTCACGAACTTTCGTTTTCATAAATAACTTTACCGAGGCAAAAAGAAACGAAACAGAAGAAGTCAGTTTATTGAAATTTATTCCAAACCAGCATGAATACAAAAAACTGTCTGAGTTCTTTAACTCCATAACAGAAATCAGATTTGCGCGTTCGTTAATGACGCAGAGCAAAGGGGCGTGTTTATTTATAGGAGTAGACAGATCGTCTGAGTCTGTTTGGCACGTAGCCAAACCAAACCATTCGACAGTGTTACTTCAATCTCTGGCTTTTTATGTATATTAATATTTCACGTGAAAGTATGATCGTTGAATGAATTGCCTTATGTACTGGGATAGTCTGCGTGCGAGCGTATCTATTGCTGTGACGTCATCAAATTTTTCATGATTTTTACGAAAATTTGCAGCTCGACTGTGATTAAACCATTATTCCAAATTCTAAAACTCTTTTTGCAATCTTCAATGTCCACCTTTGGTCCTTTTTGGTTGCGAAGCAATAAGCGTTTAACTCGAGCGCGAAAATCGTTATAATAGTTTTCTTTCCCGACACACATTAGACCACTATGGAGAGCCGTAAGTCTATGTCAAAAATTACGCTATGCTTCGCATATGGGTAGTGAAAAATTATTTACTACTAATGCTCATATTTCCTGTAATATTCAAATTATTTTATTCAACTTTTGGAACAGGGCTCTTATACATATTGTTAAGTAATCTGTAAGTTTCATACAGTTTAATTTATAACTCTTCAAGTTATAAGCAATATACACGCAGAAAATCCAGCCGAATCTTACCGAATATTTTAGCTGTTTTTGAAAATTCATGTCAATATTATACTCATCAAACATAACCATTGATGAAAGTTTCATCTCGTTATCCGCTTTCTTTGAAATGGGGTTAGTCGGAATTTTTTTTTTTTTGTCTTCATCACTTTCTGGTCGGTCTCCTAAATACTCTGGTGATCTAATCTTCACTGTAAAATATGAATTCAATAATAATCTTAACAAGCTCGAAATTCTAAGAAAATCCATGCAAATTTTCTGGATATATTCGAAAAAATATGGAAATTTCAAAGTTTCCACAATATATCGACAACGCATTATAGGTGAGAAATACATTTTTTGAGTGATTGTAGCACTCCCAATTCAGAAAATCAGAATTGAATTAACACTTAAACTTACCTTTTCAAACGGATTATTATGCATTTTAAAAAAGTTTTATACGTATTTTCGTTATGTATATAAAATGCATTATTTAAAAATTATGAACAGTTCATTCACATCATCTGATGGATTGAATTCATGAAAAACAATCTGAAAGAATCGAAAATAATTTTACTTAATAATCATTAATTAACCTGAAAGCAAAGGAGCGGATTTTTTGAGGTAAGTTGAACGAGATAGGTTTTCTGGGTTTGAATAGAAATAATTATTCAAATTAAAAGTTACTACCACTTTATAAATTTCGTTCTCAGTTTTGTCACTCCGCTTAGCGTGTTACCTCTCTATAGAAACGCTACTGAAATGAAGATAAGACTGTAATCCACGTGAATTCACTGAAATTTCACATCAAAAGTTTAAAATATAAACTTAAAGTTCCTCATTACAAAAATGTTTAAATGTGCAATGCATTATATGGAACTAATTCTAAAATCCGTCTTGACCGATTAAAAAATTTTCAGTTTTACCAGTTATTCTATAAATGATAATTCAATATATAAATTAAGTTTCGGCAAAAATTCATAGGGCTTTATCTTGTGCCTCTAAATTTCAAGAAGCGTGCTCATAGCCTTTGAGCATGCATATATGCGATGTAAAGGTCGAAATTTCAGTTACAGCAGTTGTTATATAGAGAAAGTTTCTGAAGCTAATTATTTGGGACTAATTTCATCCATGTAAATCTGTATGAGAGTGTTTATAGCTATTGAGCATGCCTGTTTTTAAGAAAATAAAGTCGATGTAAATGTTGAGTGATATACGAGCAGGTTACGTTATCAAATCAAAAGACGATGCAACAGCTTGATGATCCAGCTAATTATTCGATATTAGAACATGTTTTTACATTTTTCACTGTCTATTCAAAGAAAAATAGATAACAAACTTTGTCTAAAAAAATAATTTTCGTTTCTTATATAAAATGAATAAGTTTTATTGTTGCTGTTATATTTTAAAATACTCACTATAAGGAAAAATATTCCCGTCTGACATCATGATTAATTACGCATTATTCCTTAGAAATTTTAATACATATTGATAGATCTTTTGTTACGTCAGTTAATAGAGGATTAAAAGTATTCCAAGGAACGCATCTGCATCTTTCACTATCACCCTTAAAACAAATATCTATAGATATTAAATAGTAAGGAATGACGCTTTTATTATTAGAAAAATATGGTGATTATTATACAATAATCGGAATTAAAGATATATATTTTAAATATGACATTATTAAAAATTAGGCATTTATTACAGTAGTATTACACAAATAACATCCAATAATTATTTACTTTTAAAAGTCAGATATTTATGATTTCTTTAATAGAAGTTTTGATAGTTTAATAAGAGTCATTGCCTCCATTACTTTCAATAACTTCTTGGATCCTTTTCGACACTGATTCTAAAAGTCTTCAAGCAGTAATTTTTTCTTGCCTCAATTATTCCTACGGTCCAGAAGCAGGTGTTCAGAATTTCTCAGCATTTTGAACTTCATTCAAGTCAAGGGGTGTTTTCCTTTGTCCTCCCGAAAAAAATTCTTAAAAGTAGTTAAAATCTGCGGCGTTTCTAGATCAGTCTAGTTTTCTCCTGGCAAACATTTCCACACAGTTATCTTAACACTTCTACCTGAATAAACATTTTGAATAATCCTTGTTAGTTTACTTATATTAATGTCCCGCTTTGAAGCAACACGAAGATTATTTTGGGACTCATCTTGTAATTTTGAACCGCGGTCAGATGACGAGGACGACACCTGAGCTTGCATCAACCGTCTCCAAAATTCTGCACTGCACAAGCGGAAAGGCATTTGTCCCCTACATATGATTTAAAGTGCAACAGGACACCATACACTGTGGAGTCGTGTATTCAGTGGGCTCGTGTTTCGAAGCTGGTACCCTCCGGGATCTACGCCGAGATCTTATCACTAGGCCACCGTGGACCTGGAATTAACCTGAAAAAAATACGAAATTAAAAGATATGGGAAAAGAAAGAAAAATTCAGCCACATGGCATAAAAAGAAAAAGATTATATATATTGTGTCTAAGAAGAATGAAGCAATATCCTTTCTTTTAACAGCTTGCTTCAAAATCTAAAAAACTTTCTTTGATTTAAATTACAAAAATCTCTCATACGAAATAGATAAGGAATATTTAAGCTTTAACTTAAATTTGTCAAGTATGTATATTCTGCGTCAACCTAAAAGAATGGATTATAAAGACACTCTTCGGCGTAGTCTGGGACTTCTGAAAGAAATGAATTAATCCAAAATAATTTGAAGAACTAAAAAAATATTAGTTCAGAATTTTAAGGAATCACTTGAATATTTCGGAATCATTCTGTAAAAACAGGTGATTTCGGTTTGTTGCAGTTAAAATACTTACTCACACCGATTTAGTGAACACCGAGTTTTAGCCATGTGGCCTCTAGTTAGAAAGTAAAATATTAATTTAAAAATTATTTATTTAAGACAAAAGACTACGGAATTCAAGTTATAATTGCTTACATCTAAATATAAATCGTTCCTTAACTGAACGGTATTTACAGCTAAATTTACCGCCGACATCGCAAAAAACTTTCGAGCCTCATCAGTGGTTAAAGCATATGACCAACCACTACCTGCTGGCCGATCCATAGTTCCTGCATTCAATCTGTGTTAGTCTAAGGAATAATAGAATTTTATTCTCTTATTATTTAAGAAGAAATATCAATTAGTAGCAATCTAGCCAAATACTGTTGCAGCCAAGCAAAGAGCTACTTGTTAATCCACCTGATTACTTTTGTGTGGCTTACACGGAAAATGAGACCGATTTCTCGATAACTTTTTCCTGATTGCCATCACCCCATGAAGGGTCCTTATGCAGTATCACCAAATTGCTGAGGCATTTGAAATATTTTAAGCAAAAGAGAAAGAAAAAACCAGAGGTTTCACTATCTGATTCGAAACATGATAATGCTTTATTTTTGGTTCGTTTGTCTTGTCGCTTCATTGTGTCAACAGCTACAATCTTTGAATAACTATTTTTACATCACGAATTTACAGAAAGAAAATCAGCCTAAAAACATTATCGTGCTAATAAAACATTCAATGTTCTGAAATTTTTTATAGCAAACTAAAAATGCACTCTTTTTTCCTTAATTATTTCAAATTCTATTTATTTTATTTTATTTTTATTTATTTATTTCTTTATTATTATTGATTAGTCTCAAGCAATAATAATCTATACTTATAAAAGGCAATGTTTGCGTATGTGTGTGCGATGTCCAGACGAATCTGTAGAATTTACAGTCATGAAATTTGGCTCACAGGTAGTCGTAATGGTGACTTAATGCGCCTTGAAGCCCAAATTTTAAAATTTCATCTAGAAAATTTTTTATTTAATGTTTTGTGTTGTTTTGGGTCATTTTTGGCACGTTTACGGCTGTAGCATCTTTTCTAATGATCGTTGAAAAACAATCAATGCACCAACGGATAGAACAAACAATTTTCGTTCTAAAGAAATTTGTTATGAATTTCCAACATAATTTACTTAATTTTGAATTTTTTAAAAATAATAGTTACTTTTCCTTTATACTTTTAACTTTCAATTCTTATTTTCTTGCATCCGATGTTCTAATAACACTAACATTTTCAATTTATTTAGGTATAAACCGGAATATTTATCCCTGTTTTAAAACAAAAATGATTAAAATATCCTTTTTCTCCGATTTTCTATGAACTTTTTTATTGATCAGTTCAAAACATTTTCTCTCGTATATCCGAATCGTCGAAGCTTTCGAACGACCCAAGGTTACTCTCAGTTCCCAGAATACATTTCTACTATCCGACTGGCTGGCGGTACCAAGTGAAAGTCACGTCATACTCTCTATCATTTTATTGCGTCAGCTATTCTCAATTACTTCGTTTTACTGACCCAAGAATCATTTGATTTATTTGTTTTATACTTTTTGATAGTCGCGCATATATGCTGATATCTTTAGTTAAAAGATCACATTATTCATCTCGCTCAAGTTCCTGGGTGTACTTTCACTAAAAATCGAAGGCGAAATCTATACTATATATATATATATGTGATATTTTAATTTTTTAACTTTCCTAAATAATCTTAACGATACCTCATTTTAAATACTTCCACTTTCATCATAATTAACGCACTACAACTTTCTTTGCAAATAACGAGTTTCTCAAGGGGAATACCCTTTCCTGGGTACTTAAGCGTTCTGCGCATTCATTTCTGCCCTTTTTCACGCCAGCACGTAAGCTTTCAACAACAACGCGCCGCGCGGGCGTAAACTTCTGAAATCTGGTCATGGAGCTGCAAACAAATTAAATACTTTACCTATGAAGAAATAACGCCTGATGCCTAAATAAAAGAAGATTTAAACAAATATCGTCTCTTCCTTGATGAAAATGGACTGCCTTTCACTTTTTTAAAGCCTGATCTTTCATATATATATATATATATATATATAACGATTTACATTTTAACGATAAATTTAATTATTTTTAGCGAGACCACTATTTTAATTACTGCTACTTCCACTGCGATAAGCCCACTTTGACTTTCACTTCGAGGCAGAAGTCCTCTCTCTACATAAGCTCTCTGAGCATTGTTAACGCGCATTCTTCTTGCTCTGCTTAGATTACAGCAATGACGCAAAGTCGGCGTTGTCTGCAAGAACGATCATGGCGTGGACGCGGAATTATGGTTTTAAGATGCTAAGTAAATTTATCACCGTCATTTGAGTGTGTTCCTGAAATAAAGATGAAGTTTACCAAATCAGCTGTGGATTTATTTTAAAGATTCCTTTATTTCCTCTACCAACATGCTAAAATTGAAGATGTTATATATATATATATATTAATAATAAGTGCGATGATATATAAATTTTCAGTTTGAGTTTCTGTCGTCTGATGTAAATCGAAACATTTATTTAAATAAGTGTGATCATTAATTTTGAACATGCATGTTTTTAAGAAAATAAATGTCCGGTGGTTTATCATCTGAAGAAGGTATAGGAATGAAAGACCGATTAACGCGAAATATGTACGTAAAGTACACATTTGCGTTACGGACTCGGTGAAAAGAATGGCGTGAATCTAACTGAATTTCATAGTGTTCGCGCAATTCTGGTTTATCGCGAGCATTTAACCCTAAAGAATTTAACATCAGAGTAGAACCCCTCTTATCCAAAATTCCGGTTAATCCGAACAGATTTTATTTTCGAAAATTATATGTAATTGAAAAGATTTAAATATACATACTAAAAACAAAAAAAGAACTTTTTTAGCATGCATAATTTTGCGTACATTGAAAAAACTAATGCAATAATTCTAGGATCACATTTACATTTAATAAAAAACACATTACATTAACACATCACAAACACAATTACATTAACGATCTTTCAGGCTGAAGAAATTTGTCTGACGAAGTGATATTTTTCTCGACGTGGAAGCAATATTATGCCAACGTCTCATAAACATAATGTCTGTTGATGTCGCATTTTCACTCCGCACTATATATCGCAGTACTATTGTCGTAAAGATTTATATTTAATTCATCTCATTTTTATACAGATGTTATTATTAGAAGTACAAATTTATGAACTTTTAAATTAATATTTATTATAAACTTTTAAATTAACTACTAATCATAAACTTTCGAATTTTCCACTGAATATACCTTTTTACTCTCAGTATCTTGTTATTTCAAAAAACAATACTCCTTTTTACTCATCAACTTACCTTTAGATTCATAGCATCTTAGATCTTAAATCATATTTACATGTGCAAGGCAAGTATAATAGCATTTGATCATATAAATACCTAATTTATCTCTACTCACAATCTAACATTTCATTTTCTACTATACTCAAACATTAATACTTAAACTGTCATATCGTATGATGAGTGAATCTTACACTCAATTCAATCACCTTGACATTCAGACACTGAGATTTAGCAAAGGTGATGCTTGATTTAATTTAAGTTTCAATTTATCCCTGTAACAATATCTATATTAATTTCCAAGTAAATCTATAAAAAAAATAATTTGCGTTGTGTAATTAATATTGAATTAGATGTTATATTTTATAATGTTAACCCAGGTTCATTCCAAATAGCCACCTGCATCATTGTCATAAAGGTAGTGAAGAAAAATCAGAGACCACATTGCTTTTAACTAATATGTTTATTAAACAATCAAAATTATAGTTAAACAATCAAAATTACCCTACTCTCTTACAAACAAAATTCTCTTAACTCAATTTTGTCTTATAAACAAGGTTAATTACTTCACATAAATATCAAATTACAAACATAAAACTTGAATCCTTCACATAAATATCAAAATACAAACACTAAACCTAAATGGAATAAAACACAATAATAAGACAATGATTCTATGTTCATGTATTAATTTAATTTAGGATCGACCCAGTGTTTATCAAAGACACCTCATTCATATTTAATATTAATTTAATTTTACTGCATCCTCAACATCATGTTTTTCACATTAATATGAAGCTCATATAAAAGAAATTTTTAAATAGTGGCCACCATCCCTTAATCTTAATTTATTATTATTTATCCTATCCTTAAAAATTTCATTACTAGATTCTATGCCTATCATTAAAAATTTTATTAATAGATTTTATGCCTATCAATAATACTTTTTTATATTAACTACTTAGAACATACATGCCATGTAACAAAAGTAATCAGACATTTAAATGTAATTTAATATATATATATATATATATATATATATATATATATATATATATATAAATGTTGTTTTCACATCTCAATTATCTCATTATAAGGTAAAGATTTTTTTTAAAGTTTTTTTTACACACATCAGTCATAATCAAATTAATCCCCTTTTAAATTCATGTCACATGTATTTCAATTTCTTAGGATTTACATTATCAATATGTTCTGCTCTATCAATGCTTATTTTCTCAAATGAATTGAAAGGGAGAGGGAGAAAATTATTTCTTATCTCTAGGCTTACACAACTTAATAACTCAGTGATTTCCGTTACACTTACTCATAAGACATTTAGTAAATGATGATTAGACTTATTATATAATGTTTCTCATTCCCAAAAGGAAACTGATATTAGCTCCAATACACTGACATCAGATATAAAATATTTTGTAATTGCAATAACTTTCTTTACTCTCTCAAAAATTATGCTAGGCATTTCAACATGCATCAGGATTAATATATAATTTTACAAGAGCTTTTGTCTTAATTTCTATTATTTGATTATAAACTTTAGATTTGAACTCAAAATTTAGAAATCATGAGACTTACGGACAGAGTCTTGAGCATTATGAACTCAGGAAAGCATTCATTGTAAGGATAAACTGAACTTATCTGGACAATAGTGAAGACATCATGCGGGATGGTTGCATTAAGGCCCGGCTCTCCTTGGTTAGACAGCGGGATTCTTTTGTCCACAGCACATAGTTGCCTAAATATCTGAAGCTATGCAAATTTTCTGGTATCTTAGATTATTCCAAATATATGATATTTGCCGGATGGGAGCGGAGCCATGCGAGTAATTCCTCCATGTAAACCGTCTGCATCGTCGCCATAATCGCCCTTTTTCCGAGCATGAACCGTCTAGTTAAGTGACCATATGAAGAGCAGATGATCCAGGTCAGGTGACCATATGAAGAGCAAATAATCAAGTTGTGGATGGATTGCTCGGTAAAAAACTCCCCCAAATTTTCTCACGACCGTATTTTCGTCGCAAAGGCCCAAGTGGCCGGGGGCAGGAACCAGCTCTCCTCCTTCTTTTAATGCCAAAAACGCTCTCCCTGCTCCAGGTTCCTATTTTTTAAAAACACCCCTCTTTGACGACTTAAAAACCAAAATTTTGCCAATCTACGTGTTGTCCCTTGCAATTAATATTGCAACCCTAAAAACCGACGACAGACACATTCCAGAAAACAAACCCAAACGGGTGAAAACACGGTTCAGAAGGTCAGCTCGAGGGTGGAAAAGCGCAATATGTTTGTCGGAAGGGGATGGTGGAAAGTTCCACAGCTGTAGTAACTTTCGAGACGTTGATTCGTAAGGGGAAAAATCTTCTCCGCTAGGAAAAAAACAAGTAACTGAAAAAATGAAACGAAATTCGCTTAATAAACTTTGCTGCTTTAGTACTTTCTTGAAACAATTAAAAAATTACAATATTATCATTAATGGCTTATCATCATTTTTTTATTAATTATAAAAACACAAATATCTTTTAAAATTCCAAATTTATCAAAAGGCCGAAAGAAAAAAAATTTAATTTAAATAATTTTGAACAAATTCTATACAACACTATTTCTAGCGCATTTGCAGCTTGAGAATGGGAAACGAGAACATTCTCTGGTTCATCAATTTCTTTTAGATCAGAGTCATCTTGTGGCTTATTCTGAACTAAAGAGATGATTTCTTCATCTCTATATAACTGATTAGCTTCAGTATCACAAGACAACCACTCAGTTACAGTGTGTTCAGTTGCGTCTTCACAGCCTGGGATACATTTAATAAGCGGAAGAATTTCTCTTTTGTTTGCTTAGCCCTGTTCAACTTTGCTAGAATCAGCTAAATCTGGCCATAACTTCTTCCACGACTTTACTAAACAATTTTGTATAAAACTGTCCCGTGATTCCGATACCCAGTAAATTACATCTTTTATTGTGATATTCTTTATAAGTTACAGTACAGAGTCAGAACTACCATCGCTTTCAATCAGTTTTCGAAGAAGCATCTTCCTGTAGCTGCATTTTACATTTTGTAACACTCCTTGGTCCATAGGCTGTAATAAAGCTGCTACATAAGGAGGTAGAAAAACTGCTTTAATATTTTCGCAACTCAATGATGTTGCTGCTATATAGATATTAGTACTGAGTATTTATAACTTACATATTTGTTAGCACACATCTTTTTCTTTTCTATTTTTATCGGAATTTCGGGTAACCCGAATTTTTTGTTATCCGATCAGGCACCGGTCCCAATTAGTTCGGATTATCGGGGTTCTACTGTATTTATATTGTAACTACATTATTTTTTGCAACCATTTTTATATTTTAGCTATGTATATGAGCAAGGATAACGAGAGTTTGAATTTCCAGCTGATTTTGAGACACGTTTATTTTTAAAACATGTTTTAAAATCTTTAATAACTTTTTTTAAGAGAGAGAAAAATGTAAAACAAACGATTTATCAAAATATTTTTTTAAATATAAAATTAATAAGTTTGGACAATGTGTTACAGTTGCTGTGATATTTTAAAATACTCACTATGAGGAAAAATATTGGTCTGTAACACATCAAGCATTGTTTCTTTGAAATTTTAGTATATTTTGATAGATTTTCTACGACGTCAATTAACACCGGATTAAAAGTATTCCTCAAAAAGCAACTAAA
>BGPR01007942.1:50447-67446 GCA_013235015.1 Araneus ventricosus | reverse complement strand
AAAACAGTGTTGGGGCAAATGGAATTGAATGCAGTACAGATAAATTGCCGGGTTTACATTATTATTGTTTCAGTACATCAGTAGTGCTGTGTATAATATTTAATGTACTGGTGGTGTTGGAGTGCGTGTGTTTCTTTAAAGTTTTATAAATGGAAACTAAAAATTATTCCTCTTTTCAAATTACCCTATACGCTTACTTTAAGTATTTCTGTGATTTTTCTATTACATTTTGTAGCACTTGTGTGTTAAAATATGTAAGTTTTCCCGTTGAAAAAACTTCGAATGTTTTATTGAAATCGGAACCTCGAACTTTTGCCTAGGCTTTGCGAATCCACTTGAAATAATACTTGTAGATTTTTAAATTTGTTTTTACAAACTTAATGCATCTTTAAATAATCTTGCCAAGAGATTTCATGTCTTTGTTGTACAACTGTTACTGATTTCGCAGATCGAGAAACTTTTTTATCCATAAGTTTATCGGGGAAGAATTTGTGAATCATATTTTTTCAGATCAAACATTTTGTATGTAAGGTAGGAGGCCTAAATATCACCTACGTTCCTAATATCGCTCATCGTGGTTTCTTGTTGATTTTAAGTGGTATATGGTGGCCACTAACGGAACTAAAAAGCCTCCCCCTTCAGTAGTTGCTTGATGAAACCGTTTGAACCTGTGTTGATTTTCTTTTTTCTGGGAATTTTTGCTGATTTTCGTGTTAGGTAAATTAATAATCGTGCTTCATTACTTTTAGTATAATCAGTAAATTTCAAGTCGTAATGTTCTACCATTTGAGGGAGGGATAGTGACTGTAATTGTCCACATTTTCGTGTAGTTTCTTTTTGGGTTGTGATAGTGACTGTAATTGGCTATATTTTCGTGTAGTTTCTTTTTGTGTTATAGTGACTGTAATTGGCTATATTTTCGTGTAGTTTCTTTTTGGGTTGTGATAGTGACTGTAATTGGCTATATTTTCGTGTAGGTTCTTTTTGTGTTTTGATAGTGACTGTAATTGGCTATATTTTCGTGTAGTTTCTTTTTGGGTTTTGATAGTGACTGTAATTGGCTATATTTTCGTGTAGTTTCTTTTTGGTTGTGATAGTGACTGTAATTGGCTACATTTTCGTGTAGTTTCTTTTTGGGTTGTGATAGTGACTGTAATCGGCTACATTTTCGTGTAGTTTCTTTTTGGGTTTGCGATCTGATTTCGAAGGGGGGTGCTGCCATATTTGAGGGTTAGGTTGTTCCTAATATCGCCCACTTGAGTTTTCCCATTATCGCCCACTTGGATATTCCCATTATCGTTCTAGCCCTTTCAGGGTCACTACATTAAAAAAAATATACCTTTAAAAAATACATGGTTGATGTCCTATCACCTGACAATGCTCTTAAGTTCTTTTATATTTTAATGTTTTATTTAGGGGGGAAATGTTAAAAGAATACTTTAACCATATTCCTAAAAGTACAAAAAAAGCTGTCTTGTGTTACTTTCAATTTATTGTGCCTTAATTTTCATGTTTAATAAAGAACGTATGATTATTTCAATCCATTTTAGACATAGACGATATTAGGAACAATCTTTTAGTAGGAAAAATTCTTCAGTCGCAAAAAAAAGAAAAAGTTTTGGTGTGTATTAAACTTATGTGTTAAGAGTTGTAATTCGGTATCTAAACATTCCAGATAATTGATTGGAACAATTTTTAGACAAATTGCACATGAATTAACCCTCTAATTAAAATAATGGCTTAAGTAGGCGATATTTGGGCCCCGTATGTGCAAAATGTTCGAAAGTCTTTTCATTAAATTTGTGCCTTTTCTAAACTTTAGGTCTGTACTTAGATTTCATTTCACGAGTTTAGTCGCAAGAGTAACAATTCTCTTCATTGTATTTCTGTTTCTACCCGCAAGATGATTCTATGGAGAGAATTTGTCAGTGTTTCCCGCCAATTTTATTGCCATCTCTGTGCATATCGGAATAAAACAATCCAAGATATTGTTTTTCCTCCAAATAAATCGGGGGTTTCTGAAACTTCTTTTCGGCTTCTAATCAAGAATATTTACATCAGATAATGCGTCGCTATGCATTATCTGCTGAAATGGAATGAATAATTTGTCTCATAAATTGCTATGTTTAGTCTTTTGAATTTGCTCGCATATTCCTTTTTTTTAAAATAAATAATAAAGTCATGTACCAAACAGCGTCCGTATAGAAAAGTGGGTCATGATTCTGACATTAAAAATGAGCTTTGAATTTGGAAGTAAATATGCTTTATGGCATCACATCTTTGTAATATGAAGTTTAAAAAAACCCCGTGGACTTGTAAGGAAATGTACAAATAAATATGAATAATTGCTTTGGAGCTAGAAACATAAAGAAAGGAAAAGGCAGGTTCATCCGCTTGAAAACTAATATACTCACAACAAATTAGTCCAGTTATTTAATAGTATATTTTATGCTCAGAAAATCTTTGGAATTTTTTTCTTCTTTAAAAAGTGTTTCATTTGTAATTTTACAAAAATTGTTTTGAAAAACGATTTCGTTACAATCATTAGTTATCGCAACTTAAGAAAATTACTCGAAACGAATTGCGCATTTTATAATTTTTTTATATTTTAGATGGAACAAGAATTTTACTATCAATCAGAATACCGAAAAAATCAAATTTATATCAGTTTCTGTACGAATTCAAACGAACAATTCTCAGGAAGAGCTCTGAATTTGCTCTGTGCGTTTCCCAAAGTCCGGAGTGAAACCTCTGGTATTCCTTCTCTTCGTAGCGTTTAGAGAACAAGAGCAATACTATAAACGTCGAAACCTAACTGTTTTGCTGTGGAAATACATCTGAGCGAAAAATGGTTCTTAAAATGAGTGAGACGGAAGTACCTTTTCGTTTAACGGCGAAAAACTAGCATAAAATTCTTTCGTAAAAATTACTAAACTGAAAAAAAAAGGATTCTCTGGGAGAACTAGCTTCCATAAACAAGTTAATTTCCAGTAAGTTTTTCTGTATTCCTTATTTGCCATTTTGTTTTATTTATTTATGAATGATGAAAGAATGTTTTAATTAT
This sequence comes from Araneus ventricosus, assembly GCA_013235015.1. Lineage (NCBI taxonomy): Eukaryota > Metazoa > Arthropoda > Arachnida > Araneae > Araneidae > Araneus > Araneus ventricosus. The sequence continues at coordinate 64,382 of BGPR01007942.1, read as the reverse complement.
TTTTTGGGAAAAAAAAGACAGTCTTTGTACATGAAATCTTTTCATTTTTGATTTCATTCCTTTTTAATAATTACCTCTGCTTGTACAACACAATTGTACAGATGTTAAATTAAACATAAATTAAAGCTTCCGTGTTTTGTCGTTCGTAGATCCTTTTTGATGAGAATTTTCATGCCAATTGTTTTGTTTTCCGTGTTGTTTTTATTATCTGATGAGTTCCCAAACGGATTTCCCTGAATTCTTTGCGGATGTATTGTGCGCTAATGTTACGAATAATTACCAGCATTCAGTAATTCATTCAATATACCCATTCTAAGAACACATTTCGAATCGTATACAGAGCAATTATTTATTACGTGCCGATTACAAAGCACTATCTTTGTGATTTGAAGCCGGAACTTAACGGATTTTGTTACCGAAATCGGAGGAATTGTGTTCTTTCATCTTCACTGTAAAACACATTTACGAGAGTGTGGAGAAATAAAATGAATATTTTTAAATGGCAGTTTTTAGGGAGAAATTTCTTCAAATGCGTACCTTAATTTTTCACTGATTAATTTCTTTTTGTGCCTTTATATTTCCTTATCTCACTGCTAGAGAAAAATAGAATGTAGCATTCTAAAAATCTTCTTGGTTTTCTATCAATAGTTATAAATGCAGATTTGTGCGTATTTCAAACAGAAATAAAGTATAAAGATGTACTGACATATATCTTTGTGTACTATTGAAATATGGGAAAATGTAGAAGTACTTAAAATCAAATGAAATGAAGAATAATAAGTTTTAAAAATAGATATTAAACCTGACCTCTATGAATGCTGGGTTTGTACCGTTTTTTATCGTTAAAGATTGATCTACTGTAGATCATAAATTTTTTCCTCTCGCTATGTCATTTCCATCAGAAAATTTTTTTTTCACGAATCAGAGTTAAAAAATAATGATAACTAGATAACCATAATAAAAAAAAAATTCGACGGGAGGCTGTCTCTGCGAAACGGCCACTGGGATTAAGGGGCGTAGACTTACGTACCTTACTCAACTGTGACTAAAGTAGCTCTATGTGACTATGACCTATGCTCTCCTATGACCTTTCTCTGTTAAATGAAACTAAAACTAACTCAACTCAAGTAAATAGATGGAAAGGACAGCTCAATTAAATCAACAATTGTTAATAATAATTAATTAAGGACAGTTAATTAATTACTCAACTGTGACTAAAGTAGCTCTTTGTGACTTTGACCTATTCCATATGCTCTATGACCTTTGTCTGTTAAATGAATTAATCTGAATGATTTAATTAATCTCGAATGAATTAATTCTTAATATGTTAAAATCCTGTTAATATACCGCTCACAACCGATGCGTGCGCGCGCATCGGTCGCTGTGACGTCATCAAAATTCTTCGTGATTTTCACCAACTTTGCAACTCGACTGTGACTAAACCGTAATTACAAATTCTAGAATTATTTTTGCAATCTTCAATGTTCACCTTTCTCTGATAAATGAAACTAAAACGAACTCTCTATGTTATTTGGTTGCGGAGCTATAAGCGTTTAAAAATACCACGAAAAGCGTCATAATTTTTTTCCTGTCCCGACACACCATTAGACCACTATGGAGAGACGTAAGTCTACGTCAAAAATATAATTTCATTAGATTATTAAAAAGTAGAAACCTTTCGATCTAATATCTGAAGATAAAAACAAAAACGGATAAGCGTGAAGTAAATTAGAATTTTAAATCACATTAACGTTGTATTTAAATTTTTAAAGAATGATTAGCATTTCTCTCTCTTATGATATTCACTGTAGCTTAATCTCTTTGTCATATTGTTTTCATCGTCTCGCGCTTTCTTTGTTTTTGTATGTTCGCACGTACTGATCGCTTCAGCACTTTTCGACGATTTTACACCGGAAAGGGGTGACAGGCAATGAATAAGATGAACGCATTTCCTGAGTTCTTTGTTGGGTCACGCTTAGTAAATGTAAACAGCTCTCCCTCCATTTTTGACTTCACCCCTATTTTGTTGAAATCAACTCTATCTGGCGTGGGGAGTTTGCGAATCCGAGAATCAACTACATGTTTGTATTTTGACCGTCAGATTTTTGATAAAATATTTTCTACTTATTAGTGTATTAATAAAAGTTTTAAAAAAAGTTAAAGTAAAAAAGTGTAAAGTTTTTAAAAACTTTTTGATTTTTTTTTTACATTTTATTGTTTAATATATGTCATGAACAGGTGTGACTCCAGAGGGGGGGACTGGGGGCAGGGTCCCCCGTCGGGGAAAATTTTTGTACGGGATATTCAACTGTAGTTGATAAATAATAATCTGGCGAAAATTTGAGACCAATTTCATTACACTCATCGCCCGTACCGTCGGGCAAACTCGAGCGCCATTCCTGGTCATGAGTCATCTTTATAAATATTATGGAATCTTATTTTTTTTCTCAGACTCAATATCAGACGGCATCACTTGTATCGAATAAAATTTTAATTAAAAATAATTAACTGATAATTAAGTTCTGAAACCATTAAAATGGTATATTTTCATCAAAAATACACAATGTACAAAATTTCAGAACTAGCAATAAGGAAGTGGAAATCCATTACAAAATTCCAAACATGAAACTAGTCGTTAAATAAAAGTGTGTGAATACGAATTTGAAGCATAATTAAGGATAATTGAGAGGAGATTTAATCAAATATAGTAGTAGATATTTAGCAAATTTTAATGAAATCTTTCAAATGAAGATGTTCTTAACTATGTGTATTTGATCACGAATCTGAAATAAGTGAAATCTGTGATAGTTTTCTTGACTCAGTGTTAAAAATCCCGGTCTGGTAAACGAACCAAAACAGAAGTGAATCCGAAGATTCAAAATCAACCTGATAAAATTGAGTTGAAAGCTATTAGTTAAATACTCACACATAAAGGAAACTTATACGCTATTTATCACTAGTTATCATTTTAAATTCGGCGATTCAAAATCCGGTATCAATATTCATTCAATAAAGATTGCCAGTCTTTTTAATCCGCATTTGCAATAATTCAATGTTTCCATTTCTTTTCTTAGTAATGTTTATTCTTTTTTTATTGCTATATAATGTGTCATGCAAGTTATTAAGAGCAGGTCAAAGACAGAGAACAAAAATGTCAGCTAAGAAAATTCCCTTAGTCTTCCGTGCTAAAATTTAAAACATACTTTTGGATCGTTACAAACTGTTTAAGAATTACCCTAGGAACTTTTAGTGTAATCCATTCTTGTGACGTCACAATCACATGACAAACGTAACTGCTCATGTTATCTAACATCTAGCTACACGTTGTCTTCAGCTTTCCTGTTACACTCGCGTGATACAGGTTCAATGTAAAGCGGCCATTCACTTGAAGGCCAGCCATGCCATTTGTCCTAAGCTCGATTTTTTCCCACCCATTTTAATCGAAAAATACAGGCACGCCATTCACTTGATGCTTCAAAGTGCGATACCTCCGCGCTCCGCCCCCCCCCCCAACACGTCAATTTCATTTGATCATCAAATCTGCATATCAATACTGTTTTCACTTTCTCGTATACAAAGAGAAATTTTGTAATCGTCAAAAAATTCGAACTCGAGATGTTAGCGAATCTCCACGTTTTAGACCTCCCTGAGTCCGAAAAACACAATTTTGGAATTATGTCTGTCTGTGTGCCGTCTACGGGAAGTCTGTCTGTCCGCGTTCATGTGAACGCTATAACTTACAAACTTAAATAGCTACGTGGATAAACTTTGGTACACAGTTTTATCATCAGGAATGTAGGTTTGTATCAAATTTTGGACCAAATCCGTCAAAAGGTTGACTGTCTGTATAGTCGCATACTTTTGAACGCAATAACTTCTTTAAAAAATTACTTTGATAAATGAAATTTGGTATGTGGCCTTCTTACCTTAATGGTAGATTTGTGTTCAAATTATGTGTCAATCCGTTTAAAAAAAGGCGTTCAAATTGCAAATTTCGTTTTCTTTTTCTTACACCCAGCCCTATTGGTAATCGCGCCGGCTTCTAATTCCACTTCCGCGTTGGACGACCTTCGGAAATCGTGGTATGACGTTTCGCATTTTTTTTTTCTCCACTGCGTTAGGGGTTCTTGTCGTTTTACTGCCTTTTAGCTTATGTTTTTCTCTAGATGTGTTAGGAGTATACGAAAAAGTTGAGAGGAAACCACTCCCGCTGATTTTTATTTTGTTTTGAGACGCCTTGTTACACCCATGCACATTTCTCCTCCCCCCCTATGGAGGATTTCCGACTTTACTTTCAACATGATCTACCCTCGAAGCGAGGTCCCAATCTAGTCAAATCTCTTGGTGTACCGCCTAGCCTCGTTCGGGGTCTCAAATGGGGATCGCCGCATGAAGAGCTGGAGTTTGATTTCGTTGGAATTCCAGCTTTCCCGAGACGCCAGATTTGTTATTTTCAATCAGTTTTTAAAACCGACTGTTGCTCTTTCCTTCCCCTGTTCCACAATTTCCAGTTTGGAAACGTTGTGAATTGCGTGAATTAATTTAATTATGAAATGAATTAGTTATGCGTGAATTAGTTTAATTTTGAAATCCGTTTTCATCTTTTATTCGCTGTTTGTCATTGACTGCTACGTCACAATACAACTTAAGATAATGTGCTGTTAAATGATAGGCTGTTTATTTTTGTCATGTGATTTTGATGTAACGCGAATTGGTTCAGTTAACTTCTTTATATTTTGATATGTTAAATTGTTCTTTGATTTATAAATAAACGATTATACTTATTATTTCCTGTTCCGAATACAAAATTTTCCATGTATTCTGTTTTGAATGCACCATTATCAAATCCGGTCAAAACCGTAAATAAAAATCAAATAATTTTCATTTCTGTGGTTGAGTATTATTTGATGGTAATTATTTTAATAAGGTACTAATTATTTTCACGATATTTAAGAAACAAATTGTGTTTACAAAAACGTGTTACAGTTTTTGATAAATAACAACGAACCCTCCTTCCCCCCAAAAAAAACAGAAAGCTGCATATTCATTTATATTGGATTTCAACAAACAAATCCATTTTAATTTGTCGAATCCTTTCTATTTTTCTTGATACTTCTCGAGAACCTTGAAAAGATCGATAAAAAAAAGTGACCTTCATTAAAGTCGGCATCTTTGTTTTTAAGTTTTTTATGTGTTTATTCACTCTGTGTTTATGGAGAAATTACAGTCCTAAAACAAATATTCTTGGTAAAATTTTTGATGTAAGACGCGTTCTGAAAAATCAAGTCATACAAGATTCTGAAAAGTAAATATTCGTTCTAGCCGTTGGAAGGGGGAGTGGAAAAACACAAAATCTCGTCTGCCCGATGTTTAATGAATTCTCTTCCATTGACATTGGTGTAATTTTCCTGGAAGTGACACGTGTGCTTTATCATTACTGGTTTCTCATTTTTGATTGTTAAACGAACGCGTTTTGAGGAACAGAATCGTTCGGAATTGACGGTTCTGTGGAGAGAAATTATTTGCATTTTCTTTTATTTGCGAAAGCTTTCAGTGCGCTTAAAATATGACATGTGTTTGGTTTCATGAATTTCGACATTATCATTTGAGGAATAGTTTACAGTATTTCAGCTAACATCGTTTGACTTCTTTTGTTTCAAATAACGTATGTTTATGTAAAAAAATGCACACTGTGTTTAAAGTGATGATTCATAGTTTGAAATATATTTGTTTTATATTGTTTTTGTGGGTTTCGTAATGAAGTATTGCAAAAATGCACAGATTTTTATTAAATATGGCAAAAAGTATTTTTTAACTTTATAGAATATACAGGGTGTCTTCTATAATCGTGGCCCAATAGCCCATTTCTACCCGTTAGCGATTGACATATGCTCATGTGTTCATTGGCGGGTCTTCCTCGAGGTGGCCGTTGAAATGGTCAAAAATAATGAAATTCGAAGCTTCATAATCGGTCAGTTGGGGTCGTAGAAGAGTGGAACTTTTTTTTTTATTTAAGATGTTCTTGTGTGAACATTATGTTACTAAATATGACTAATAAGACCAGGGGACTGATTAAAAATTTAGTCTTCATAATTTTTTCAGCAGTACTATTCTTGACTCAAACATAATAAAATATAATTCTTACCTCTAACGATGTTTTCTAATTGTAACTATATGCCTCTTTTTAGCGGTTTAGAAATTAGCTGTTAGGCCCCAATTAGAGTAGTATAATTAAATGAATCGCTGTGCTTTCTACTGTTGGTTTAATTACATTTCTCATTAAATGAAATTAAAGGATATAGGTCTGATATTTCTTTCATTGATGACAAATTGACAGTGTATTTAGAAATTCGGATTTCTTTATTTCTTGTATCCGTGTTTTTAAAATTCCATGCGTATTCGTTATTCATTGTTGTGTACAACATGTCTGTAAAGAGAAAGAAATCTAATATCGCATTGTTTTGATAAATGAGGAAGTATATGTGATGAAATTTTGGCATTGAAATTGTTTACTTTCTCACTTGAAATTGTTGTTAGTCCTATAGAATAGATAATGAAGGCAGTAAACTTCAGTAAATTATAAAGGCTTCTAAGGCATTGAAATTTCTAGTTAGGGCGTGTCTACAAATGTTTCATGCCTGGTTTTTGACTTATTATATGTTTTTGCATTTGTGTATGCAGTTTCGGGAATTTCTCTTTTTTTTTCTGTTTAAAATTGTTGTTTATTGGCTTTCAAATCTTGATCCAGAGGAATTTGTCTTAGAAACTGCATAATCATTAGGAAAAGATGGGGGGGGGGGGTGACGGGAGGCTGTCTTTTCAAACAGCCGCTTATGTTAAAGGCGTAGGACTACTTGACTCGCGTGACTCTTTGTTTCTCGTAAGTTTTTAAGTTTAAGTAAGTTTTTTTAACTTCTGTTGTTACTCTTTATCTCTAAACTGAGACATTAGTTACGTTTTTAAGATATATAGTTACCGAGATATAGAGGATCTCCCATACCAAGTTTCGTGGCGTTTTGGCGTGTGAATCAATTTCCTTCCTTCCCAATGCGAGGAACGTAGTCCTACGTTAATGCATTTAATTTTTTTTGTAGCCTTTTGTTTAATGCTTGGTATTTCACTAATATTTTACTCTACAAATTTCTTTACTTCATACAACTTGATAAAAATAAAGAGACATTTCGCACAGCTTCATTTCTTAAAATAAGTACTTAACTGTAAGATGCACGCATCTATGGGTTTAAAAATATGAAAATATTTTAGCACTTCTTCCCTGTCATTTCAAAGATCTTAAAACATTTTTATGGTGGGGTTTTATTGCACAATTTACGGGGAAATAACAGTTTTATTATTTGGTATATAAGAATAAATCTAAAAGCTTAGGTAAGTCAAATCGTAATAATTTGATTAAGCTTTGAACATTGGATAGAAAACAAACTTCCAATTGATAGTGCAAAAAAAAGATAGCTATTTATAACTGCAGATGTATTGTATAGCAACGGATTCGGAAACCCTCCGCGCTTTTGCGCATGCGCCGGGCGGAGTTATTTTCATCAAAATAGGGGGAAAGTGAATAACGGAAGGGTGATGCTTACATTTTACTGCGCGTGATCTAACAAAGAACTCCGGAAATGCGCTCCTATGACTCATTGCCTGACACCCCTTTCCGGTGTAAAATCGTCTAAAAGTGGTAGTCTCGGAATCCGTTGTTGAACTATATTTTAGAATTTATTTTGAAAAGGACGCAATTTTTGCTTCCCGCCAGTCTCCGTAATTAAATTGTTTTAAATAAAGAATACATCTAAGAATCAAAAACTTAATTCATTTTAACTAGTAAACTTATGAAATAATGTTCAGTTCGTTAACATTCCGTTTTTAAAGTGAAGGCTGTTTCAAATGTCTGATTAAACGCCCTGCATCGTTCATTCATGCAGATTTCCTCTTTCCGTGCCCCGCAGTGAAATTCGATCCTCATATTGTGAGTGAGCCACGTCGTTTGGTGATTCACGTAACAAAGCGGATTACTCATATCACGGAACAGAAGATTCGTCTTTTCCACTGTCTCCTTTCTTTCATTCTGCATTCTCGAACCGTTTATGTTTCTCTCAATAACTTACTCGTGTAAGAAGGATTTTGTATTAGTTTTCTTGTAAGTGCTTCATCAGTATCTTGCATTTTTAAGGTCTTGAAGTACAGAGGTAATTATGATTGATTAATCATTGGAATAATAATTGGAATAGGCTGCACAATCGAATCACGAATGAATTTTTTGCGAGGGTGGGGAGTCACTAAAATATGCGTTTATAAACGAATGAAATCAGGCGACATCTGGAAATTGAAATACTCACTAAAGACAAAATGTATTGACTGTTTATTATATAGTATTTTATGTAAAATTATTATTATACTAGCTGCATGGCCCGGCGTTGCACGGACTGTCTCGAATAATGCGTCATTCCCTGGAGTGAGAGAAGTGAGGACACATGCCCAACATTCTCTCCTAAATAAATAAAGAGAGCAGTTCAAACATTCTGTCCGCGAAACCGCGACGTCGGAATCGGATTATTTAAAAAATTCTATCGTTATTTTTTTAAAACACGTTATACTGTGTTGTGGCAAAATGAATGGTCTATCCGATTCCGGAATTATTTTTTGTCTGATTTTAGTACAGAGGGAAGGAGATAACACGGCGTTGCTCAAGATCCATATTTTTTCATACGCTCGTCTGCAAAATATATACGCATGAAGCAAGACGCAATGCATACATGAAATCTCCAAGTAAAACCTCACGGAAAAACCCTATTTAATAAAAACCCTATTTGAGCGATTTAAATTTCCTTGTTTCTTTTTATCAATTACCAAAACTCGCACACAACGTCATCCACATTGCATTGAGGGTGCTTTGAACAATAAAACAAACACGCAATTAAATATTTGTTTAAACAATGAAAACGGTTTGAATGGCATTGAAACAATGTAAAGTATTGTTGTAAATTAGTTTTTAATTAATATCTTTTTTACTAATTGTAATTTCGGAATTTAAATGGTCAAAATGAATTCCTTGGATTATTCCCCATCTTTTGGTACTTTCTGCTCGCTTCTCCGTACAGCGGTTCGTGAGAAGATAGCCTCACATACATACACGTCGAATTTTAATAATGTAGATTATGTACCACGTTCTGTTTTTATAAACGCACACCCTTAAAAATATCTTCATCTGTAAATGTTTTTTTTTTCTTTTGCCACCAGAATTCACTTATTTTTCAATTTCTCGTGCTTGTTTTTTATATTGTGAATCGGTGTTTAACACTGGAATGTTGACATAGAGAAGGAGTGCTTTGAAATTATGTCCCCCAATACCAATAGAATATATATATTTTATTTTATAACTAAACTAACATCATTCAAACGTTAGAAATCTTTATTACTTTATTCAGCTGGCTTAGATACAATGCATCATTTTTTTTTCTCATCGTCGTTTAATGGAGACGCGAGGGAGAAAGAAAATCCTTGAAAGTCCACGTGCTCCGGCTAATGAGTCCATTGGCAAGACAGGTGTGACCAAAGTAATATCGGCAGCTTCAACCTTGCGTCGACGAAGCAGAATTTCTTTCTACTGTTTCTGTTTGTAGTCGTTCCGTTTCCTTTTGTTTGTTAAGTCGCGACCACAGCGAGGTTTCCATGTACGAAATAAATCGGTCAATTACGTTTTGTTAAAGGCATATTTTATTGTCCTCGCATTCGTGTTAATCTCTCTCGTGCGTTTGAGACAAAAACTACCGAAGCTAAACTAAATCTAATTCTAAGGGTTCTTAGGAACGACACTGACACTCGTATAAACTACACAGTTGCATTTAAAAATAACGTTTAATAAAAAACATCTATAAATAACTATGGTCGTTAAATCGACCTGAAAACGAGCTACATTTCGTCAAGACTCCTGCAAAAATACAAAACACACGCTCCCAACCATCGTTCGAGATTAATTCTCATACAGTCGAGAGCGCCCTCTTGTGATGAGGCAGATATGGGTTAAACTCGAATAGATATTTTCCACAGCGTTCTAAAGTGACTAGACATCCCGGATTAGACCTGTCAGTCCTGGTTGCAGACACTTTGTCCCGGATTTCTCCCGAGTTTAAAATAAAATATCCCTAATTGTCCCCTTTTTTTTTTTAGTGAATAGCCGAAGTTAAATTTGAAAAAATATTAATTTGATGTAATTTTTCAAAATTAACTGCTAAAGAATTCGCAGTTTTTACTGTACAGTCAAACCAGTTTTTGTGCGGTAGACAGGGACCGCATGAAAGAAACCGCACAAAAAAATATTCAGAAATTTCATAAATACTTATAACAATTAATTTTTTACAACACATATTAGAAATTTTTAAATTTTTATGCGGTGGAGAGGGATCGCATAAGAAAAAGTCGCACTTAGAAAATATGTCAGAGATTTACGAAATAGTGAGAAAGTGCTTTCAAACAAAATAAATAATTAAATTACGCATGGAAACATTTTTAAAAAATTTAATTTCTCATTTCACACATGGAGAAATTTTCAAAATGCACATAATTCACTGCTGCTCGTCGTAGTCCAAAACGCGCGCCTTCTTGTGATGAACTCGTTCAAAATCGCTTTCGTCACTTGAAGATACTATAATTGATTTATTTTTTGTTACCATAAAGTCGGTGATAAGTTTTTCGGAAGTTTCCGTTGGAATTCATATATCGCATAAAAAAATCGCATAGAAAAGGACCGCACAAAACAGGTTTGACTGTATATAGGATATAGTCACCACATTCTAGTGAATTCATTCAGTTTCATATCGTGATTCATTTGATCTATCCTATTAAAATTCGAAGGTAAACAAACATATGTATCTATGTCCTTCTATCTTCTCACGAACCACTGAATCCTGAAACTAGCCGTAAGTACCGAAAGATGGAAAATAATCCAAGGAATCCATTTCGACTATTTAAATTCCGAAATTATAATTAGTTAAAAAGATATTGATTAAAAACGTCAAAATGAATGAATTGACGTGCTGCCATCTATTGGCAACCTGGTGAATTCATTCACGGCGGATTTTTTCAACCTATTATTAGTTTTCGCATCCGGTATTGCATTGTTTTTATTTAACGGAAGTTGGTATTTCTTTTTGAGCGAGCTTCTGTGTTTGGATTTATTAACAATGAGAATAAAATCGTTTTCATGCTTTTTTCTTTCTTTCTTTTGTATTAAAGTGTTTAACTTCGTAACGTTTGTTAGGGAAAGTAGGTGACAATATTTGTTGACTGTAGAGAAAAACGGAGGCGGGGCATATGAAAATATATGGATCCCGAGGTCTCACGTGACCTCACTTCTCTCTGCCCGGGAATATCCTATTATTTGTGATAGCCCGTGCAACGCCGGGCCACACAGCTAGTTGTTATTAAATGCCGATTACTGCTAGTGTCTTACCGCCAGGAAAAAAACCCTGAGCAAGGTTGCCTCAAATAGACCAGTCAAAAAAAGGAGGGGTACAGATATAAAATGAACCGCAACATTTGGCAACCTAAACGCACTTCTGTTAGGCGAGGAATTCGTTTTCGACCGAAGTACAAAGAGGAATGAGACTTCCGCCGGTTCTATCTACGCCAAATGAAATAACGCCCTTTCCTTCACCCCCGAAATGCAGTGGAATATCCCGTTTCCATGACGACCGCCACAGGCATGTCTGGTGTCTAGGGTTTTCCTCGTGACGGTAAGACAGTACATACTATCAGTAGCGTCAATGGATCGATGACCAACTCGAATTAGCCAGTGCCGTCCTGGTTTTTCTACTGAATATTCCTGCTTTATCCTAGTATCTAGAGCTTCCCAATACAAACGTAAGGAAACCTAATCACGTTAGTGTGCTCTTTCAACACTATTAACGTGTTGTGGAAAGTTTTTGGAAAACATGTTCGTCTGTTAAAATATTCGAAAGTCATATCAATGTTTAAAGTAGCTATGTGAGTAGTCTGGGCCAAGTTTTAGTACTGACAGCTTTGAAATATCCAAATGTGGTACTAACTCTCTAAAACACTATTTTAAGAGTGGATTTATATGGAATGAAAATTGTTGTGTTTAGAATAAGATGACGTATTTTTATAAGCTTTTAACTTGACTGTCGTGTCCTCAAATATTAAGATTGATTTCTTACCTACTTCCAATCGAGCTACAGCTTTGAAATTTAGCACTGTGGTGGGTTTCCGGTGTAAATACAATATTATGCACAAAAAATTTGCAATTTATACATATTTTAAACCTAATAAAATGATACTAAAATTCTAGTCCTATATTTGGGCAATAAAGTTTGGAAGGTGGTAACCTCACCTTACGTAGGGTTGTAACAACCCCACGAAGCTAACAGAGAATACGCTATACTTCCGGCGCTGCACCGATGAATGACGTAATAGCTCGTGTTTCTACGCATCTTGGGTTTACTTTCTATTAGAATTCGCCAACAACCATTTTTTTTTTTTACTTCGCGTGCGCCAAGCGTTTCGCACACAAGCAAAAAGAGAAAATTGTGTAGATCGATTAACTTTTTCATTTTCTCGTATACGAAGTATACAAAGAGAAAGTATTGTAATCGTCAAAAAATTCGAACTCGAGATTTGGACGAATCTCCACGTTTTAGACCTCCCTGAGTCCGAAAAACACAATTTTGGAATTATGTCTGTCTGTGAACACGATAACTCGAAAACTATTAGAGCTACCGGGATGAAATTTGGCATCTGATCTTTACACATAATTTGTAGGTTTCTATCAAATTTTGACAAAATCCATCCACGGGAAGTCTGTCTGTCCGCGGTCATTTGAACACTATAACTCAAAAACTTGAACAGCTAGATGGATAAAATTTGGTACACAGTTTTATCATCATGAATGTAGATCCGTAGCAAATTTTGGACCAAAACCGTCGAAGGGGTGATAGTCTGTCGACTGTATAATCGCATACTTGTAAAAATTATATCTCCTAAACCCTTTGGCTTAGATAAATAAAAATTTGTATGACGATTGCTAACGTTAATTTTAGATCTGTGCCCAAATTTTGTTTCAATCGGTTAAAAAAAGGCGTTCAAATTGCATAATTAATTTTTCTAATTCGATTCTCCATACGCATGCGCACTGGTAGCAATCTCTGTGCACGCGGAAGGATTACGTCACTTTGTCCTTGAATCGGCAAGAGTGGCGTTTTAATCGGTACGCATCTCTTTGAATTTGATTCTTCGCCTAAATATTTTACAATCACTACAATCTACAATGAAAAACCTTCTGATAGTCGTTGGATTCTGGCTTACAGTAGTTTCGAATTTTTTTCCACGCGGGGAGAGGGAAACCATCACCTTTTTGGGGAAGTATAGGAGAAAGTTTAGGGGAGACCACTCCCGCTGGTTTCTATTACATTGTTGATAATAATTGTAAGTTATCACGTAATATATTACGGATTTATATTTCAGAAAGTTAATGTCATTAAATCATTTTAAAAATGTAATTGTACATATGTGTATCATAATTTTAATATGTGTTTTGTATTTAGAGAATTCAATAATTGAATTTGGTTTACTATGCCAAACATGCCGTGTGTATTCGTGTCAGCCGTCACTAAAAAGTAAAAAATAAAATAAATAATTTTAAAAAAATTTAATGGTATAAGCTTTTTTTCTTGCGAAAAAATGAACGCAAAAGTTGGAAATAATTTTTCTGATTACAATAAAATGCATGGTTCGAATAAAAGCGTGGACAGCTTTACCTCCTAGGAATATTCCATTTGTTTTAGAAAATATACACAATTTATAAGATGCTATATAAGGCGCCCACTCTCTTATTCAAACCATGCATTTTATTGTAATCAGAAAAATTATTTTCAACTTTTGCGTTCATTTTTTCGCATGAATAAAAGCTTA
>BGPR01007942.1:0-10447 GCA_013235015.1 Araneus ventricosus | reverse complement strand
TTCAAGCTCGTTTTACTGATAGTGACACTTGCTTATTTTTGACAGCTTTGTTTTTTTTTTATGCAATGGACATTAAAAAGGTATCCAGACACGATCAACTTAAAGTGAACTTGTTCTTTTATATAATTTTTAGGCATTCAATATTATGATGGAAATTTCCACCATCATGCAAAGAAGGGTTAACTTTATAGAATATACAGGGTGCCTTCTATAATCGTGGCCCAATAGCCCATTTCTACCCGTTAGCGATTGACATATGCTCATCTATTCATTGGCGGGTCTCCCTCGAGGTGGCCGTTGAAATGGTCAAAAATAATGAAATTCGAAGTTTCATAACTCTGTCAGTTTGGGTCGCAGAAGAGTGGAACTTTTTTTATTTAAGATGTTCTTGTGTCAACATTATGTTACTAAATATGACAAATAAGACCAGGGGACTGATTAAAAATTTAGACTTCATAATTTTTTCAGCAGTACTATTCTTGACTCAAACATAATAAAATATAATTCTTTACCGCATTTAACGATGTTTTCCAATTGTAACTATATGCCTCTTTTTAGCGGTTTAGAAATTAGCTGGTGGCCCCAATTAGAGTAGTATAATTAAATGAAACTCTGCGCTTTCTACCGTTGGTTTAATTACATTTCTCATTAAATGAAATTAAAGGATATAGGTCTGATATTTCTTTCATTGATGACAAATTGACAGTGTATTTAGAAATTCGGATTTCTTTATTTCTTATATCCGTGTTTTTAAAATTCTATGCATATTCGTTATTCATTGTTGTGTGCAGCATGTCTGTAAAGAGAAAGAAATCTAATATCGCATTGTTTTAATAAATGAGGAAGTATATGTGATGAAATTTTGGCATTGAAATTGTTTACTTTCTCACTTGAAATTGTTGTTAGTCCTATAGAATAGATAATGAAGGCAGTAAACTTCAGTAAATTATAAAGGCTTCTAAGGCATTGAAATTTCTAGTTAGGGCGTGTCTACAAATGTTTCATGCCTGGTTTTTGACTTATTATATGTTTTTGCATTTGTGTATGCAGTTTCGGGAATTTCTCTTTTTTTCTGTTTAAAATTGTTGTTTATTGGCTTTCAAATCTTGATCCAGAGGAATTTGTCTTAGAAACTGCATAATCATTAGGAAAAGATGGGGGGGGGGGGTGACGGGAGGCTGTCTTTTCAAACAGCCGCTTATGTTAAAGGCGTAGGACTACTTGACTCGCGTGACTCTTTGTTTCTCGTAAGTTTTTAAGTTTAAGTAAGTTTTTTTAACTTCTGTTGTTACTCTTTATCTCTAAACTGAGACATTAGTTACGTTTTTAAGATATATAGTTACCGAGATATAGAGGATCTCCCATACCAAGTTTCGTGGCGTTTTGGCGTGTGAATCAATTTCCTTCCTTCCCAATGCGAGGAACGTAGTCCTACGTTAATGCATTTAATTTTTTTTGTAGCCTTTTGTTTAATGCTTGGTATTTCACTAATATTTTACTCTACAAATTTCTTTACTTCATACAACTTGATAAAAATAAAGAGACATTTCGCACAGCTTCATTTCTTAAAATAAGTACTTAACTGTAAGATGCACGCATCTATGGGTTTAAAAATGTGAAAATATTTTAGCACTTCTTCCCTGTCATTTCAAAGATCTTAAAACATTTTTATGGTGGGGTTTTATTGCACAATTTACGGGGAAATAACAGTTTTATTATTTGGTATATAAGAATAAATCTAAAAGCTTAGGTAAGTCAAATCGTAATCTACACTATTAAAATCCGATTGTATGTATGTTTGTATGTCCGGCTATCTTCTCACGAACCGCCGAACGGAGAAGCGCGCGGAAGGTACCAAAAGACGGGGAATAATCCAGGGAAGCCATTTCGGCCATTTAAATTTCGAAATTACAATTAGTAAAAAAGATATTAATTAAAAACTAATTTACAACAATACTTCGCATTGTTTCAACGCCATTCAAACCGTTTTCATTGTTTAAACAAATATTTAATTGCGTGTTTGTTTTATTGTTGAAAGCACCCTCAATGCAATGTGGATGACGTTGTGTGCGAGTTTTGGTAATTGATAAAAAAAAACAAGGAAATTTAAAACGCTCAAATAGGGTTTTTACTAAATAGGGTTTTTCCGTGAGGTTTCACTTGGAGATTTCATATATGCATTGCGTCTTGCTTCATGCGTATATATTTTGCAGACGAGCGTATGAAAAAATATGGATCTTGAGCAATGCAGTGTTATCTCCTTCCCTCTGTACTAAAACCAGACAAAAAATAATTCCGGAATCGGAAAGACCATTCATTTTGCCACGACACAGTATAACGTGTTTTTAAAAAATAACGATAGAATTTTTTAATTAATCCGATTCCGGCGTCGCGGTTTCGCGGACAGAATGTTTGAACTGCTCTCTTTATTTATTTAGGAGAGAATGTTGGGCATGTGTCACGTGACCTCGCTTCTCTCACTCCAGGGAATGACGCATTATTCGAGACAGTCCGTGCAACGCCGGTCCATTTTACATAAAATACTATATAATAAACAGTCAATACCTTTTGTTTTTAGTGAGTATTTCAATTTCCAGATGTCGCCTGATTTCATTCGTTTATAAACGCATATTTTAGTGACTCCACACCCTCGCAAAAAATTCACTCGTAATTCGCTTGTGCAGCCCATTCCAATTATTATTCCAATGATTAATCAATCATAATTACCTTTGTCCTTTAAGACCTTAATAATGCAAGTAACTGATAAAGAACGTTACAAGAAAACTTTGTTTCAACGCCAACAAACGTTACAACAAAACGTTGACGGATTTGGCCCAAAATTTTATGCGGACCTACATTCTTGACGATAAAACTGTGTACCAAATTTTATCCATCTGGATTTTCAAGTTTTTGAGTTATAGCGTTCGCATGACCTCGAACATACAGACAGACAGACTTCCCGTTGAGGGATTTTGTCCAAAATTTGATAGAAACCTACAAATTATGTTTAAAGATCACATACCAAATTTCATCCCCGTAGCTCTAATAGTTTTCGAGTTATCGTGTTCATAGACACACATACAGACATAATTCCAAAATTGTGTTTTTCGGACTCAGGGAGGTCTAAAACGTGGAGATTCGTCAAAATCTCGAGTTCGAATTTTTTGACGATTACAATACTTTCTCTTTTATACTTCGTATACGAGAAAGTAAAAAAGATAGCTATTTATAACTGCAGATGTATTGTATAGCAACGGATTCGGTAACCCTCCGCACATTTGCGCATGCGCCGGGCGGAATTATTTTCATCAAAATAGGGGGAAAGTGACGAATGGAAGGGTGATGTTTACATTTTACTGAGCGTGATCTAACAAAGAACTCCGGAAATGCGCTCCTATGACTCATTGCCTGACACCCCTTTCCGGTGTAAAATCGTCCAGAGGTGGTAGTCTCGGAATCCGTTGCTGAATTATATTTTAGAATTTATTTTGAAAAGGACGCACTTTTTGTTTCCCGCCAATTTCTTTAGTTAAATCGTATCAAAAACTTAATTCATTTTAACTAGTAAACTTATGAAATAATGTTCAGTTCGTTAACATTCCGTTTTTAAAGTGAAGGCTGTTTCAAATGTCTGATTAAACGCCCTGCATCGTTCATTCATGCAGATTTCCTCTTTCCGTGCTCCGCAGTGAAATTCGATCCTCATATTGTGAGTGAGCAACGTGATTTGGTGATTCACGTAACAAAGCGGATTACTCGTATCACGGAACAGAAGTATGCGTCTTTTCCACTGTCTCCTTTCTTTCATTCTGCATTCTCGAACCGTTTATGTTTCTCTCAATAACTTACTCGTGTTCGAAGGATTTTGTATTAGTTTTCTTGTAACGTTCTTTATCAGTTACTTGCATTTTTAAGGTCTTAAAGGACAGAGGTAATTATGATTGATTAATCATTGGAATAATAATTGGAATGGGCTGCAAAATTTCACAAGCGAATCACGAATGAATTTTTTTGCGAGGGCGGGGAGTCACTAAAATATGCGTTTACGAACGAATGAAATCAGGCGACACACTGGAAATTGAAATACTCACTAAAAACAAAATATATTGACTGTTTATTATATAGTATTTTATGTAAAATTATTATTATACTAGCTGCATGGACCGGCGTTGCACGGACTGTCTCGAATAATGCGTCATTCCCTGGAGAGAGAAGAAGTGAGGTCACGTGACATGCCCAACATTCTCTCCTAAATAAATAAAGAGAGCAGTTCAAACATTCTGTCCGCGAAACCGCGTCGAAATCGGATTATTTTAAAAGTTCTGTCGTTTTTTTTTAAAAAAAAACACGTTATACTGTGTCGTGGCAAAATGAATGATCTATCCGATTCCGGAATTATTTTTTGTCTGATTTTAGTACAGAGGGAAGGAGATAACACGGCGTTGCTCAAGATCCATATTTTTTCATTCGCTCGTCTGCAAAGTATATACGCATGAAGCAAGACGCAATGCATACATGAAATCTCCAAGTAAAACCTCACGGAAGAACCCTATTTGAGCGATTTAAATTTCCTTGTTTCTTTTTAACAATTACCAAAACTCGCACACAACGTCATCCACATTCCATTGAGGGTGCTTTCAACAATAAAACAAACACGCAATTAAATATTTGTTTAAACAATGAAAACGGTTTGAATGGCGTTGAAACAATGCAAAGTATTGTTGTAAATTAGTTTTTAATTAATATCTTTTTTACTAATTGTAATTTCGGAATTTAAATGGCCGAAATGGATTCCCTGGATTATTCCCCGTCTTTTGGTACTTTCCGCGCGCTTCTCCGTTCGGCGGTTCGTGAGAAGATAGCCTCACATACATACACGTCGAATTTTAATAATGTAGATTATGTACCACATTCTGTTTTTATAAACGCACACCCTTAAAAATGTCTTCATCTGTAAATGTTTTTTTTTTCTTTTGCCATCAGAATTCACTTATTTTTCAATTTTTCGTGCTTGTTTTTTATATTGTCAATCGGTGTTTAACACTGGAATGTTGACATAGAGAAGCAGTGCTTTGAAATTATGTCCCCCAATACCAATAGAATATATATATTTTATTTTATAACTAAACTAACATTCAAACGTTAGAAATCTTTATTACTTTATTCAGCTGGCTTAGATACAATGCATCATTTTTTCCTCATCGTCGTTTAATGCAGACGCGAGGGAGAAAGAAAATCCTTGAAAGTCCACGTGCTCCGACTAATGAGTCCATTGGCAAGACAGGTGTGACCAAAGTAATATCGGAAGCTTCAACCTTGCGTCGACGAAGCAGAATTTCTTTCTACTGTTTCTGTTTGTAGTCGTTCCGTTTCCTTTTGTTTGTTAAGTCGCGACCACAGCGAGGTTTCCATGTACGAAATAAATCGGTCAATTACGTTTTGTTACAGGCATATTTTATTGTCCTCGCATTCGTGTTAATCTCTTTCGTGCGTTCTAAAGTGACTAGACATCCCGGATTAGACCTGTCAGTCCTGGTTGCAGGCACTTTGTCCCGGATTTCTCCCGAGTTTAAAATAAAATATCCCTAATTGTCCCCTTTTTTTTAGTGAATAGCCGAAGTTAAATTTGAAAAAATATTAATTTGATGTAATTTTTCAAAATTAGCTGCTAAAGAATTCTTAGTTTTTATTGTACAGTCAAACCTGTTTTTTTGCGGTAGGTAGGGACCGCATAAAAGAAACCGCACAAAAAAATATTCAGAAATTTCATAAATACCTATAACAAATAATTTTTTACAACATATTAGAGAAATTTTTATGCGGTGGAGAGGGATCGCATAAAAAAAAAGTCGCACTTAGAAAATAAGTCAGAGATTCACGAAATAGTGAGAGAGTGCTTTCAAACGAAATAAATAATTAAATTACGCGTGGAAACATTTTTAAAAAATTTAATTTCTCATTATACACATGGAGAAATTTTCAAAATGCACATAATTCACTGCTACTCGTCGTAGTCCAAAACGCGCATCTTCTTCTGATGAACTGGTTCAAAATCGCTTTCGTCACTTGAAGATATTACAATTCATTAATTACTTTCTCGTATACGAAGTATACAAAGAGAAAGTATTGTAATCGTCAAAAAATTCGAACTCGAGATTTTGACGGATCTCCACGTTTTAGACCTCCCCGAGTCCGAAAAACACAATTCTGGAATTATGTCTGTCTGTGAACACGATAACTCGAAAACTATTAGAGATACAGGGATGAAATTTGGTATGTGATCTTTACACACAATTTGCAGGTTTCTATCAAATTTTGGACAAAATCCGTCCATGGGAAGTCTGTCTGTATGTCAGTGTTAATTTGAACGCGATAACTCACAAACTTGAATAGCTAGATGGATAAAATTTGGTACACAGTTTTATCATCAGGAATGTAGGTCCGTATAAAATTTTGGGCCAAATCCGTCAACGGGTTGACTCAGTCGGTCTGCAAAATTGCATTCTTGTTTACTTTTGAAACGAATTCCATGCGCATGCGTACTGGTCCCTGTGCGCGCGGAAGGATTACGTCACTTTAACCTTGAGCCGACCGGCAGGACTACGTCACTGTGTCCTTGAGCCGGAAAGATTTGGGAGGCGTTTTATTCGGTACGCATCTCTTTGATTCTTTACCTAAATGTTTTACAATCACTATAATCTACAATGAGAAACCTTCTGATAGTCATTGGATTCTGGGTTACAGTAGGTTCGAATTTTTTTATCCACGCGGGGGGAGCGGAAAGAGCACCTTTTTGGGGAAGAATACGCGAAAGTTCAGGGGAGACCACTCCCACTGGTTTTTTGTTACCATAAAGTCGCCATTTTGTTACCATATACCGCACGAAAAAAAAATCGCATAGAAAAGGACCGCTCAAAAACAGGTTTGACTGTATATAGAATATAGTCACCATATTCTAGTGAATTCTTTCAGTTTCATATCGTGATTCATGTGATTGTTATTAAATTCCGATTACTGCTAGTGCCCTACCACCAGGAGAAAAACCCTGAGCAAGGTTGCATCAAATAGACGAGTCGAAAAAAGGAGGGATACAGATATAAAATCAACCGCAACATTTGGCAACCTAAACGCTAAAACTGCCTGTTAGGCGAGGAATTCGTTTTCGACCGAAGTACAAAAAGGGATGAGACTTCCGCCGGTTCTATCTACGCCAAATGAAATAACGCCCTTTCCTTCACCCCCAAAATGCAGTGGAATATCCCGTTTCCATGACGCCCGCCACTGGCATGTCTGGTGTCTAGGGTTTTTCTCGTGGCGGTAAGACAGTACATACTATCAGTAGCGTCAATGGATCTATGACCAACTCGAATTAGCCAGTGCCGTCCTGGTTTTGTATCCCTGCTTTATTCTAGTATCTAGAGCTTCCCAATATAAAAGTAAGAAAGCCTAATCACGTCAGTGTGCTCTTTCAACACTATTAACGTCTTGTGGAAAGTTTTTGAAGAGTTTTTGGAAAACATGTTCGTCTGTTAAAATATTCGGAAGTCATATCAACGTTTAAGGTAGCTATGTGAGTAATCTGGGCCAAGTTTTAGTACTGACAGCTTTGAAATATCCAAATGTGGTACTAACTCTCTAAAAAACTATTTTAAGAGTGGATTTATATGGAATGAAAATTATTGTGTTTAGAATAAGATGACGTATTTTTATAAGCTTTTATTCAACTTGACTGTCGTGTCCTCAAATCTTAAGATTGAATTCTTACCTACTTCCAATCGAGCTACAGCTTTGAAATTTAGCACTGTGGTGGGTTTCCGGTGTCAATACAATATTATGCACAAAAAATTTGCAATTTATACCTATTTTAAACCTAACAAAATGATACTAAAATTCTAGTCCTATTATTGGGCAATAAAGTTTGGAAGGTGGTAACCTCACCTTACGTAGGGTTGTAACAACACCACGAAGCTAACAGAGAATACGCTATACTTCCGGCGCTGCACCGATGAATGACGTAATAGCTCGTGTTTCTATGCATCTTCGGTTTACTTTCTATTAGAATTTGCCAACAACCATTTTTTTTTTTTTTTTTTACTTCGTGTGCGCCAAACGTTTCGCACTCAAGCAAAAAGAGAAAATTGTGTAGATCGATCATCTTTTTCATTTTCTCGTCTACGAAGTATACAAAGAGAAAGTATTGTAATCGTCAAAAAATTCGAACTCGAGATTTTGACGAATCTCCACGTTTTAGACCTCCCTGAGTCCGAAAAACACAATTTTGGACTTATGTCTGTCTGTGAAAACGATAACTCGAAAACTATTAAAGCTACGGGGATGAAATTTGGTATGTGGTCTTCACATATCATTTGTAGGTTTCTTTCAAATTTTGGACAAAATCTTCCGACGAGAAGTCTGTCTGTCCGCGGTCATTTGAACACTATAACTCAAAAACTTGAACAGCTAGATGGATAAAATTTGGTACACAGTTTTATCATCATGAATGTATGTCCGTAGCAAATTTTGGACCAAAACCGTCAAAGGGGTGATGGTCTGTCGGTCTGTATAATCGCATACTTGTAAAAATTATATCTCCTAAACCCTTTGGCTTAGATAAATAAAAATTTGTATGACGGTTGCTAACGTTAATTATAGATCTGTGCCCAAATTTCGTTTCAATCGGTTAAAAAAAGGCGTTCAAATTGCATAATTAATTTTTCTAATCCGATTCTCCATACGCATGCGTACTGGTAGCAATATCTGTGCACGCGGAAGGATTACGTCACTTTGTCCTTGAGCCGGCAAGAGTGGCGTTTTAATCGGTACGCATCTCTTTGAATTTGATTCTTTACATAAATATTTTACAATCACTGCAATCTACAATGAAAAACCTTCTCATAGTCATTGGATTCTGGCTTATAGTAGTTTCGAATTTTTTTCCACGCGGGGGGAGGGAAAACATCACCTTTTTGGGGTAGTATAGGAGAAAGTTTAGAGGAGACCACTCCCGCTGGTTTCTATTACATTGTTGATAATAATTGTAAGTTACACGTAATATATTGCGGATTTATATTTCAGAAAGTTAATGTCATTAAATCATTTTAAAAATGTAATTGTACATATGTGTATCATAATTTTAATGTGTTTTGTATTTAGAGAATTCAATAATTGAATTTGTTTTACTATGCCAAACATGTCGTGTGTATTCGTGTCAGCCGTCACTAAAAAGTAAGAAATAAAATAAATAATTTTAAAAAAATTTTAAGATATAAGCTTTTTTTCAAGCGAAAAAATGAACGCAAAAGTTGAAAATGATTTTTCTGATTACAATAAAATGCATGGTTCGAATAAAAGCGTGGACAGCTTTAACTTCGAGGAATATTCCATTTGTTTTAGAAAATATACACAATTTATAAGGTGATATATAAGGCGCCCACTCTTTTATTCGAACCATGCATTTTATTGTAATCAGAAAAATTATTTTCAACTTTTGCGTTCATTTTTACGCATGAATAAAAGCTTATAATTTTTAATTTTTTTTTATTTATTTTATTCTTGGTCTTACCTGAATGTCGAAATTTTCGCTACTTTCTAATTAAGCGATACATTCGGTTTTAGAAGTGTGTTATTATTTTGATCCAGCGAAGAGTCTACTATATGATTTGAGGATGTTTTAGCATTTAATTTTATTTTCAGTAATACTACTTACGAATGTGTTCCAG
The DNA here is from genome assembly GCA_013235015.1 of Araneus ventricosus. NCBI lineage: Eukaryota > Metazoa > Arthropoda > Arachnida > Araneae > Araneidae > Araneus > Araneus ventricosus. The sequence goes on along the minus strand of BGPR01007942.1, from coordinate 728 downwards.
CTGTAATCCTCCTACCTCGGAGTATTATTTTACATTTTGTGTTTAAAATATATGCGTTTCCTTTACAATTTATATGCAATGCGTTAGCCAACAAATTGCATGAGATATTTGAGGCACGATATTCCGTACAATTTTGCGAGTCCTAGGCAAGAAAGTTGATTTGCTAATTAGGAAATCCTGTTATTCGATGCACGTGTGGACTTCATGAAAAGATGTCAACGGCTTAAGAAAGTTGGCTCTGGGCTGTTTCATTCATTACTCTGCTGCGTGTGCACTCTTTTGGACAAAAAGCACGATTTGATACAACGAATGCGTCATCTTAAATGAATTAAAATTTCGCTTTGGTTCAGGAATCTATATTTGCCTGTGAACGAATGAAACAACTCATGTTCCGTTCCAACTGGAAAAAAAATTCCCGAACTCCTTTTTCCTCCCGAAAAATTTCACGCATCAAGTCAATGTACGCCTATGAAGAAAAAGATTCTTGATTGATTTTTTAAAAAGTTATTTGATGTAATGTAACGTAAGCAGTTATTTAGTGCATTTAAATGAAATGTTTTAAATGGAGAAAAAGAATATTGATTGATTTTTTTAAAAAGTTATTTACTGTAATGTAACGTAAGCAGTTATTTAGTGCATTTAAATGAAATGTTTTAAATGAAGAAAAAGAATATTGATTGATTTTTTAAAAAAAAGTTATTTAATGTAATGTAACGTAAGCAGTTATT
>BGPR01007941.1:0-67450 GCA_013235015.1 Araneus ventricosus | reverse complement strand
TATTAATAGAGTTGCAGCAATACCTGTAGATGCAACAGGAATAACATCATCACCTCTACCATGTATTGTGTGAAGCAAAGTTGAATAAACAAAAGTTTTTCCTGTCCCAGCAGGACCATCTAAAAAATAACACTTGGGTGTATCTGCAGCGTTGTTGTACACTGCACTTAATAAGATTTCCACAACATTCCGCTGTTCACTATTTAACTGCATAGTATAACTATTAGCTTTAGCCTGCTCTTCCACAACATCAAAGTTTGCTCTCTCCAAAACACTTGCAGGCAAATCTACAGTTGGTAGATGCAGTTTTTGGAGACTTAAATTGTAGGATGTAAGCAGTTCCTCAATATCTGCAAGTGCATAGTGAGGTCCAGTCTGCTCAGAATAACGATGCACAAAGTGAAACTTGATGCTGCACCCCTAAATCTGGAACATCCTCCACTTCTCCAAAGCCACAAATCATTGCGAACAGCATGCGCAACTGTCTCGGAGATTGAAATTGTGCAGCGTCATTCAAAGCATCATGCCACTGCTGGTCACCTCGAAGAAGTCCATACTCCTGACATGCATGTTAAAATGTAATGCATCTTAATCCATTTACAGTCAAAATATCATCAAAACTAATGGCCCCAGACTTGCGCAGTAGTAGCCTCCGCAAATAGTACCTCTCAGTATCCAGTATACTAACTACTGGCAGTCTCCCAATAACATTTTGTCCACCACGTTGTCGCTTCTTCCAATTTGTGGTACTCTTATCAAACATATAATATTGTGGAATATCTGAGTAAGAAATGTTGTGAGCTCAAGGATCATTTTTGCTTAGTTCAAACCATGATGTTAGTGTTGTTTTTCTTAAAGCAGCTCGTTCAATTGCTTGGGCTTCTTGACCGTCTTGGTACACAATCGGCTGTTGCTGTAGTAAATGCACAGCTAAGCGCACTACTGTGTGGGATTTATGCGACAAATTAAATTCATTTAAACGCCACATGGCTTCAGGTGTACTAACATACCTACCTTCAACAAAACTTAAAATTTCATCATGACCCAGTGCACCTTCTTTTTGTATTTTGACCGAGGCTGCATCATGTCCTTTGTATACATATTTATATAAGTATTTGACACTTTTAACTGAGGCACAAACTTCAACATTAATATGTGCATTAAATTTTTTAAGCAACCAAAGATTATATGGGACAACCCATCTGTTATCGATGGAATATTTCCCTACTTGGACAGGTTCAGTGGCTCTTCTGCGATAAATAGGGTATCCATTAACATTTTCCTCTGTATCATCCTTGAATTGTTTCGGAAAACTTTTGCAGCATTGTCCATCTCTCATGCATGGAGAATTTATATTTATAGTTCCACATGGGCCATGTACCATGCATTTTGTCACAATTTGGAAGAGTCTAAGATCAGTGCAAGGATCTGGAAGTTCTGCACTCACAAACTTGTCAATGTCATCTTTAGTGCGAATTTTGCTTTCTGAATCTAAAGTTAGAAGAATGTGGGCATGAGGCAAACCTCGCTTTTGGAACTCAATAACATAAATATAGGTCAAAACAGTTCCAAATATTCCATGTTGCAATTATCTTCTAAAAGTTCTTTTAATTTCATATTAAATACACGTATAATAATATCAGGTCGGTCTTCAGGACGTTGTACTCCCTCCATGCAATTTAAAACTTCAAACCAAGATGGGTTGCAAGTAAAGGTCAGAAAGAGATCTGGTTTACCAAACTTGCGTACCATAGCCATTGCATCTTGATGATTCTGTTGCATATTATGTGGACTCCCGTTCAGTTCGCTTTTGTTCATTTCGGATAATATATCCGACAGCACGACTTAAATTTATTATTTTTACAAATTTCCAACTACTAAAAATAGTTTTCAATAAACGTGATCACACGAAGCGGCTTCGGACTTTCCGCGGATGTAAACAAATCAAACTTGCGAGCTGTTGCCAAACGGCGATTAAGAAATTCGACCTTTTTTTGTCGCCACGTAAGAGAATTATATATATAGATTATATAATATAACATTATAGTGAATATTTTAAAAATACATTTAAGAAGCATGAAAAAATGTTGATTACTTAAATTCAATGTGCAGAACTTATTGGTAACACTTTGCGATTTTTTGAACACCTCTACTTACAGCGAGCTTTGAACCCGGGACCTTCTGCATGCGAACCAGGAGCCTTACCTCTGAACCAGCTAGTCTTACATCACGGAGCGTAAATGATGATAATAAATTGTAGTTAAAAAGTTTGGATCTCTACGAAATTTCATGTTCATTCACAATTAATCTGAATAGTTTTCTTAATTAAATTATCTTTTATCGTTACAATTTCGAGTTCAAAATGAAATTAGAAGTCAAAGAGGAAGCAATTTTAGCTCTTATATCTAAGTTTGCTAATTTAATAAATTAAAAGGCAATAAGGTTTAAAAGTAATTATAATAATATGTTTGAAAGGTTTTCAAATAATTTTGAAATTTATTTATTCCTCTTTCAATGTATTACGAGACGCCTTGAACATTTATAATAACAGTATTGATTGAAAATCAAATACAATATTCGGAACAAAAAATCACGTCATAGTTTTACGATGAGAATAACACTGAATTCTTTTTTTTCATCGATACGTGAGAGCTGTTTTATGGTTAGCTTCCTTAGCTGAATCCGGCCGGGCTTTTAGATACAGTAAAACAAAATGACTATGTAAACATTATTATTCAAATGAACATTTTTTTTAAATACTCTTTCAGAATACTGTATAATATAGCGCTATTGTATTTCCATGGTGCCATCTGGCGGCCATAAGAATAACTTCACCTCAAAATAAGAATCAACACTGTATAATAAAGTGCTACAATATTTTTGTGCTGCCATCTGTCGGACATAAGAATAACTTCACCTTAAAATATTGACCAATGCAGATTAATGTAAAAATCAAAATATCATGTGCATTGTATTGTATAGTATGATATAATATTCAGCATCTTAAAGAATTAATTGTTCCAGTGGTGTTTTTGTAATAAAACCTCCAATCGAGTGATATCCTGAGTTAAAATGAAGATTTTAATAAATAAACATTGTTTTTATATTATTTGTGAAAATTTTTTATCTCGAAAATACTGATACATACAATACAATACTTTATTACAGTATTCGGTGTTCCTCGGTGTTCATAATATTGTATAACATTGTGCAAATATTATATAATATTTCTGTGCTACCTGGGACTTGCTACAAGTTCGATTCAAGTTTGACGCGTCAACTTTTGCCATGACAAGTCAAAATCAAACTTGCTGCAAACTTACGTGCTATCTGGGTGAGTTCCGTTGGCAAGTTGCGTGATAAAGAATTGCGCCGCTAACCTCTTAATTTTTTCCGATAGCACTTCCTGACCCGCGATTTTCATTAGCACAACATTTGGAGTCCATTTAGGCAGCCCGAGAGCTACTCTGAGAGCCATAGTTTGTATTGAATTGCATGCTTTATTTTGAGTTTCAGAAAATTTGTTTGTAATTGAGCAACTGTAATAAAAGAGACTACAAATACTATTGTTTGCTATGTTTATAAGATCCTTTGTTCTGGGGCCATAATTTTTGTAAGCAATAGATTTTAAAGCGTTAATTTTCCTGAGGGCTTTAGATCGAATATTTTTTAATATAACTTCATTTTGATTGGTTTTGGAAAAATTGATACCTAAATATTTGATAGTTTGTTTCCAAGGGAGAGGAAAGCCTGCATACGTAATTCGGGGAAAAGACTGCAATTTCTTTTTTGACGCGAATAAAATTTTCGAATTTGGCCCTTTATTAAAGTTTCACTTAATGGACCTTATGCATGTGACGTCACATCCTCCGACACGTGACCTGCTGGAGGCAGCCATTGGTCAGTCTTAAACAGCTGACTCAGAACTGCTTTTATTTCTGAGTCGCTTTTAGGCCGATCGTTTTGCTTATTCCTCCACAGCTGTTTTTTTATACTCTCGAACCCAAACGATGCATAAGGTCCATTCCATTAAATCCTGTCTTATGCTTAAATAAATATCAGTAATTATTTTATTTAGGTGAAAATTATTATACCATGTCACCTAACCTTTATTTCCAGTCAGAATTGGAAGTTTAAAGCCTTTTGAGGCTGTGCACTTCCTCAGACCATCCCACACATGACTTAAAGACGGTTTGGCCTTATTTCGCTATTTTGATCTGGCAACTCTGATTGGAACGCATGCAAATGTAAACAAACAGTTGTTCCCTGTGCCTCGATCTTCCCGGTACCTTCCCGGTGACTGTGTTTGATCATGCTGTATTTATTTTAAGCTAGTTTTCATTTTATGATTATTTTATTTTTAAATAAATTTCTGAATTTTAAATGATATATTTTTAACAACTATATAAGTAAAAGTTGCAGAATCCTTCTCACCATACCATTCCAAAATGAATTCTCAATCGGTGATCGCAAAATTGAAACTTATTACTGTTGAACCCATTCTTTTCCTTTATATGATGATAATATTTATGGAAAGTAATGCGCTTCAAGAGTTGATCTATGTAAAATCTTGTATTACGTTAAGAAATCCGGTGAACATCAGCGATTGTAGCTATGAACTGAAAGCTAATCAAACAGATGCTACGGACTTAGCAACTAAATGGTCAAAATACACTAATATATGCTTATTTCTTTTTACATTTATCACGACATTTTATGTAGGATCTTGGAGTGATCGTCTGGGTCGTAAACTGCCCATGCTTATTCCCCCGATCGGTACAGTTATTGCTGCCTGTATAAATGCAGCACTTTCCTATTTCATAAAAATCCACATGGCATATATTTTCATTAGCTCTTTTGTTTCCGGTATCACATTCGGTAGTGTAGGTATCATAGCTACAAGCTACGGATATATATCAGACTTTACCCTGGAACAGTCCAGGACTAAACGAATTGTTATTTTAGAATCAATGATATTTATTGGAGGTACAGCTGGAATAAAAACAGCTGGGCTCTTTCTCAAGAATGTGCATTATGAATGGGATCTTAATAATTTTGTTATGCTCTTTATATTTGAAGCCGTAATATCTGCTGCCATTGTTATATACATAATTTTCCGGATTCCAAGTTATTCGTCTGACTCTCAGTCACTCCATGGACCCATGACTTGGTCTAGTCTTTTTAGCCTGAGACATGTTGGGGACTCCCTCAGAACTATTTTTCGCTTTCGAGAAGAAGGAAAAAGGACAAAAATAATACTGATGTTAATTGCTCTGTGTCTTATTTACATGGGAAATGTAGGTAAGTATTATTTATATTCATTTAAAGATAATTCCCAAACTTAACTAAAAGTACCTTTAACCACTTAAAAAATGGATATATATACAGTAGAGTCTCCCTACAGCGAATTTCTCCCTATAACGAAATTTTTAATCGGAATGTTAAATAACATTCAAAATATTCTCCATATAATGAAATGGTTGTCTCCCTATAACGAATTTTTTCAGACCTTTATCTTTTCGATTTTTGTCATTTTTGAAGAAAGTTGCTAATGTCTGTGCAAACAAACCGCACACATGTGCCTGTTTCTGGAACCACTCGCATTGTTCATTCCAGTGATAACACATAACAATAGAATGCTATGTTAAGAGTAATGCAGTTGTGGGGACCTGGGTCTCTACAGAGGGAGCAACATTTCTACGGGTCAAGATTCCAAGAATCGGGATGGAGTGGGGGTAGAAACAGCAAATGGATGTGACAGTACGCATTTTATGTTTATCCATACTAGTACATATTATTCTCTAAATTGGTGAATTGTCTACTCTTTTGAGCATTTTAATTTTACAATAAAAATTAGTATAATTTTAATAAATTTATAATAAATATTACTTCATTTTTAATTGAAAGTCATAATTAAATATTTTTGAACTTATCGCACATACTAAAAGGGTTGTTACATTTACTTAAATAACTGCAAAAATCTCTTATCTCCGTATAACAAAATTTTCTCTATAGCGAATTTTTCAACTGGAACCAAGTGATTTCGTTATAGGGAGATTCCACTGTATATATATATATGCAGCAAATGTATTGACAATGAACTTGGATGCCTTTTATTCCATTGTGTAGTTAATATTCAGCTTTTCTGAACAAATCTAGAATATTCTAGATTTTGAGGCAGGGAAGAAAGGGCCCAGGTTAGATGAAGAGTAAAAACCAGACTGTCGTAGCTTATTTGGGATGTCTGGGCTCGAAGCTCTAGTGACTCGAAGATAGTATATAACAGTAATTCATGTTATTCAAAGGAATTATGATGCTCAACTGCAATTATTCACTAAAGTAGGAGGATCATATTGTATGTGTAGTAAATATTTGGAAGAATAATTCTTTATAAGCTAGTTTTTAAAATGAAATTTATTTTATTGTTTTTTAACATGAACTGTTTACTTTTAAATAGAAAAAAGGGCATTTCATTCAAACCTTGAAACTAGGATTGTCTGGGCTAATCGAGGACGTCTGGCCATTATAATATATAAGGGAGAAGGAATTTATGATATGGAATTTTGACTCCCTACAAATGTATATAGTTTATAGCAATTATAAAAATTCTCTTTTCATAGTCATATGTATCAAAAGAAAGTTTTCACTATGAAAATATGTTTGAAAATAAATTCCATGCAAATGCATCAATTTCTTTTAAATACCTCAGATTCATAGTCAGTAATATTTCATTGGGTGTAATGATGTACCTGCCTGGAAGCTTTGCCCATTCTTCCAACCTGAGTTGTCAGTAATTTTCATTGCCTTTGGGATACCAAATAAAAGTAATGAGAAAAAGACAATAAGATGAAAGAAACGTGTTCTTATTTTAATGTGGTTAAGGAATTATGTGACTTCAATATTATAATAATTTCTTTCTCTTTTTTCAGTTCAGTTTACACTAGGTTATTACTTTTTGAGGACAATAAAGTGGAATTTTGATGAGTACACTAACTTCCATTCCATTCAGTTTGCTGTGGAAGGAATTGCACTAATATGCATATTTCCTCTTCTTTATCGTTTTCCGTGGGTTCCCGATCATTGTATAGGCATGCTGGGATTATTCTCCAGATTTATGGGCTTAGCTGTTTTTGGACTCAGTGCCTTAACAACCTATAGTGATTATATGATTTACAGCTGTAAGTATGTTTTAATTGTTTTTGAATATATTTGGATTTATATCAATTTGCATTTTCTAGTTATTTAGATGTGCATTTTATAAGAAAATGGCAATTTTGCTACTAGCAATTAATTTGATATTCATTTATGCATTATGATTTGTTTAAATATATTCTGTATGAATAGTTAAATAACGTGCAATTATTGTAATTTAAGTTAGAATTGAACATGGCCAAAATAAAAAAAAATAACATTCATTAAACCTAATATCAGACATGACACAGGCTTGGAACAAAAAAAGCTGAACTTCATAAATAAAGAATCATGCCAAACATAAATACCAAGAAGTAAAATATATATGATTAATTGAATAATAAAATAAATAAATTTTTACAAAAAGTGTTTGAGATATTAAAAATATTGTAGAATTATTATATAAATGAAAATTAAGAATGATAAAATTCGATGCCGAAAAAGCGTAAATCCACGGAAATGTGTCATGTCTGTAATATTTTTAGAGAGTTGTTATAAAAGATTTATTCTGCAGAACTTGTTTCAATAGTTGAATGTAAGGATGTAAATCGTTGACTTCATTAGATGCAAGACATTCAGCATATTTTCATTCTTTTGGTGCACTAAAATTTAATTAAAACTTTGTTAGTTCAAATAGTATTACATTTTCTGTACACTGTTTTCTTTTGTATTTTTCGATTCATTTCTTTGTATTTTGCAGCAATTAATGTTTTAAGCTCATCCAAAGACTTAGTAAGTTTATAAAACTGAATTAAAAGAATTAATATGATCAGGAAACAAGCTAGTCGCCGAGGTTGCTAGCTACTTAGATGTGATGCATTACTAGTCTGAAACTTAACAGCAACCTTTGGCAGCCAGCTGGCTTGTTAATACAAAGTAGACTCCTGGCAACTAGCTTGCTGCAGGATATTCCTATTACTGCTTTATTCTGGTGATATAAAAGAAGTCCATAGTATATAGTTGTAATCTGTACTAGCTGCCTTTGGCAGTCAGCTGGTTCTATTTCTTGTATATAATATTTAAAAATACTTTGTCAAGGGAACCATGAATATATAATGGGTTATGCATAATATTTAATAGAAATTAAATACAATTAATATTCTCAGTGGACCAGCTGGCAGTCAAAGGTGGTAGTTGATAATTTTCAGATTTAAGAGGCTATTATTATTGGTTCATTAAAAGTTCTGTCTTATATTTATTTTAAATTTGAAATATTAGTGTTGCTTCTAATTCATTTGAAAGTGTTGGAACTACAGGAAAAATCTCTGTTCACTTAAAAATATCACTGCTTTCTTTCACGAAAAATAAATAGCAAAATATTGTGAAAATGTCCTTAAAACAGCGTGATTTTTGTCACCCAGGTTTGAGCATTCTGTATTATTTTTAGAGTGTCCTAGCACTGCATATTTTACTACTACACCACTGACTGCGCGCATTTTCAATTTGTACACCACCTGCAGCTACCGAGGCAACTTCATGACTGATTAGCAAGCAAACTAAAACTGCTGGGCCCAGGCAGCTGTGTTGCACGCTGCTGATAAATGTCTGCAGCGTTTCCACAAAGTATCAACGAAATCCTACCCTTTTCCAACTAACTTTTAACTTTTTTACTGACCTATGTACATAAGCTTGCTGTATGATTTTCAGGCTGTGAAATCACAATTACTGAAACTTGCAATAAAATTGTGCTATACTGACTTTGAAATAACATTTTAATCATAAAAATATTTATTGCACATATTAAGCATTTAAAATAAATATTTTTACAGGTATCCTTTTGTACATGTTCTCAGAGTTTCCAGTTCCTGCTCTGCGTTCGATTTTATCCAAAACTGTTGCTTCAGATGAGAAAGGTAAACTTTCCTTTTAACTTAAAGTTTTATAGAAATATGCAATATGTTTATAAATTATTATTTTAGAACATTTTCAATATTTAATTGTATGTTTAATTACCTACAGAATTAATTTTACAACTACAAAAGATTGCTTTAAAATATTTTTTGCTTATATTGAGGGGGAAAAAAAATGGATGCATTTCTTTTTGGGTGCATTTATGCAATCTGGAACCGACCATTTTGTTGATTTCATATCTACTATTTAAACTGCACCCTGTGTCGTTTCCTGTGCAAAAATGGGTTTACTCTAGTCTGTTGTTCAAGAGATTACTTTTAAAACAATAATTTTTCAAAAAATATAGTATTAAGAGTTTTTTTTTCCTTAAATGTTTTGAAAAAGCAACGATTTCTCAAAATGTATATTTTGAAGTTTGTTCTCAATTGGATGACTGTGTCCTATTATGGGGCCTAATGGTAAGCTCTCAGCTTCAGGGCTAGAGCGTTCCAGGTTCGAAACTCGATTGCACTAAATATCTACTGTGTATCTGGATCTTTAACACTGTGTATGTGGACCTGTTGCATGTTAAATCGGATGTAGCGGGTCAAACATCCTCCAGCTGGTGTGGTGCGCAATACCCACTCTGCCTCAACGTACCCAATCGGGGGGGGGGGGGGGGGGGCAGGGCCGGGTACCAGGACAGAGGGGAAGAGCTGATGTGTTGTGGAAATTTGGAGAGGGAGGCTCCAGCTCAGGTATCGTCCTCGTCATCTGACTGTGGTTCAAAATTATGAGGTCCATTCCAAAATAGCCCTTGTGTTGTTTCAAAATGAGATGTTAATCTAACTAAGCTAAACGTTCTTGTTTGTTGTTACTAATCCCTCTCTGTCTAGCGGCAGCTAGACACCATCCATGAGCCCACTCACCCTCAAGAAATCGAGAGCAAGCAAAGGATCCGTCTCGAAAGTCTCCCTAGATAGCCAAAGACAAGAGAGGATGAGATCTGGGGACGCACTCGCAACTTCACACTGTGCGCAGACCGGAAAAACTTTGTTACCGTGGCTAAAGGAGCAACTCCTCAGGCGACCGCTAACAAATCTAGACAGCGCCGTCTGGTCGGCTCTGTCGCAGGCTAGGCCAATGGAGCCACCAGGACTGCTCCGCTTATACCAATCATGGGATGGAGGGACCCTCCACGTCTTTAAATCTTTGTTTTTTCTGATGGAATAAATCTCGTCAAATGTTAAGGAGGGGGTTGAACACAAAGGTTCAGCCGTGCCCTGCTTCGCCAAATCGTCAGCAACCTCGTTTCCATAAATATCCACGTGGGAGGGTATCCATTGGAGGTGCACCTCATGATCTACGCCTATATGTCTAAATAATTTCACTATAGAGATGCCAGTACAATTGCGCACGTTGTTCCAGTCTTTCAAGTGGTGTATTGAACTTCGACTATCTGATAATATGCATACCGCCCCGTAATTGTTTTCATTCAAAATGGCCTCCAGTCCGGTCTCAATAGCCAACAGTTCACTTCTAAACGCCGAGCAATTATCCGGGTTTCTCAATTTAATTTTTCTGACTATCTCCCTAGATCTAACGTATCTGGTTACAGTTCTATATTTAAAAAAAAAACAAACAAACAAATATGCCAATTTGTGTTTCACAGTTATTTAATGTTATTATAATTTTTTTCCTAGGGAGAATCTTTGCATTTACAACAGTTCTGCAAAATATCTGTTTCTTAGTGGGCTCATTTGTACTTATGACGGTATTTACCGAATCTTCCTTCCATGGGTTAAGCTTTGAAGTGGCTGCTGGCCTGCAGGGAATCGCCTTCTTCATCTTGCTGTAAGTGGAATGTTGAGCTTGAATTGCATTGAAATCTAGTTTTTGATTATTGCTCCATTTTATTTGATATTTTACAACTATTTCAAAAACTAAAATGCTCCTAATTTAGAAAAGAGCCATCAAGAGCATATATACATTTTTTGGTCAATCTTGATTGTTCCTAGCACAGGGCTTTTTAAATAATGTTCTTATCTTGTATGACTTCCTCAAAGTTGATAAGCAAAATTTCTTACAAGGAGAGGGCACGACTTGGGAAATTCAGTTTGGGATGAAACTTGGCATATTAGTAGCATACCTTTAGGGTGTTCACCCATTAATCTAATAAAGTACAATGGCCATCCAATTTGGAGAAAATGGCCCTCAAAATTTGCAGACAGCTTATATACCAGTAAGTGATCACCAGTAGTTAGTGGTAAAATGGCCCAGGGTCAGCACGCTTGCCTACAGTCCGCTTGGGTCAACAGTTCGGTTCTCACTGTGTTTCTTTCATTTTTATTTTTTCCAAAATTATTTCAAATTAAAGAAATATTTTTTAATTAAAATATTAATTATTTTTATGCATAAAATAACTGTTCATTCATACAATACTTGAATTATAGTTTAAAATTTAATTTATAAGCAGTAAAATAATTATAAACACATCTTTAATGGTGATAAATGATAATTATAATGATGCACATCAGGAAACATTTTTGTTTAGGCTTTATCATTCATAAATTTTAGAAATTCATTCTACATTTATTAATTAATTTTAAATTTATCTCGTTTACTACTCTTGCAACAATTAATAAATGACTATTGTTCATAAGAGCAATGGTTCTTTAAATGATCCTTCTGCAATTCGATCTTCAATCTCCAATAAACTAGCAATATATTTATTCATAGAATATTTTAACTATCTGTATCATGCTAATTTAATCAAAAAATGATATGAGACACTTCAAAATCCAAGGTGAATAGCCACGTTAATTCAGAGTTTGTAAGGGAATGAAAGTAGCACTATAGAAAAATTTCATACCATAGTGAGTAAAAACAATTACACATTTGTCCCTTTTCAATCAATGAAATTTTGTACCATCTGCCTATGCATTTAATAGATTAACAGCTGCTCTCTACTATTTACATTCAATCAGTAAAATATTAGACCATCTGCAAATGTATTCAATGCATTAACATCTGCTCTCTTTTGTTTTCAAGATAAAGTAAAAACGAAGTATTTGGAAATATAAAACCCAATAATTTAAAACTTTTAAGATTACAATTTTAATTAGTTATTATTTATCACTATTAAAAATGTATTTATAATTATTTTACTGCTTATAAATTAAATTTTAACTATAATGCAAGTATCATATGAATGAACAGTTATTTTATGCATAAAATTAATTAATATTTTAATTAAAAAAATATTTCTTTAATTTTTCATTTAATTGGAAAAAAAATAAAAATGAAAGAAACACAGCGAGAACCGAACCGTTGATTCAAGCAGACTGTAGGCAAGTATGCTGACCCTGAGCCATTTGGCCACTAACTATTAGTGATCACTTACTGGTATATATGCTGTGCCCAAAGTTTGAGGGCTATTTTCTCTGAATTGGCTGGCCATTGCTCTTTATTAGATTAATGGATGAACACCCTAAAGGTATGCTACTAATATACCAAGTTTCATCCCAAACTGAATTTCCCAAGTCGTGTCCTCTCCTTGTTAGAGAAATGCCATTTCTAATTAAATTTACCCAATAACCATATTGAATTACATTTATTTTTATTAATTTTTAATAATTGTTTCCATGGAGTATTTTATTTTCTTGCTGGTATCTAATCTTCTTTGTTTCTCATGCTGATCCTAAGGGTATAAAGCTTGACATGAATTGGCTGTAAGGAAAATTTCAAAATAGCATATTATACCCATCTTCAGGGATAAGATTGCCAAAAAAGCAAAAAGTTTGAAAAAATGTGCGAACGACATTTGAGCAATAATACTTAAGAATTTCAAGTACAACAAATATTGTAATTGCTACTGGTATTAAATCAATCCTATTTATATACAATTATCCCATAACGAGAAAAAATAGTATGAATTAGAAAGAAATTATGGTACTATTATAAAGCACACATCCGTAAAACATCCATTTGTTGAAATTAATCAGTGTGTATTCATTTTTAAAATAAAAATCAGATATAATGCTCTGGATAAACATTCATTGAATTGGAATATTGAGTACACTTTTTTAGATTAAATGGAAAGTAAACAACACAAAGAACAAAAGAAACACAAAAATGCATTAACTATATTAGGTGCCATTTTTTTTAGATACAGCTGTCTCAAACAGATCTTTTATATTATAAGAAGTTGTTTTTTCTTTTTTTGGATGGTTGCCTCTCTAGTTCGTTAGTAACTATTTGATTTGAGTTTTTGGAGCTCAGGTCTCCAGATATATTTCCCCTCTTATTTTGAGAAAGTTTTATTCAATTAAAAAAGTCGGAAAAGTTTTGAAAAATAAAAAAAGTCGTAAAATCCTCCAAAAGTCGGAAGAATCTGATCCCTGCATCTTGGATGAAAAATAAACAATTAATAAAAATACCCCACTAACAGGGATGAGGAACCAAAGGTGCACACAAAAACAAACCCTGTAGATAATTGGTAAAACAATTCAATAAATTAAGTATGCCATTCGCTGGGATAGTCCGATCCATATGGAATAACTCATTTCAGAAATCTCCTGAACTTTATTGCATTTTTATTAGAGTAAATTCTTGAACTTCTCTCTTGTAAGGATGTGTGCGGGTTTACCAAGACTGCATGTATGCTTGGAGTTTCAAAATCATTTTGTGGCTTGCTGATTGTTTAGAAGCTGAATGATAGCATAGATATAACAAGTTTAAATATGTTGGATGCAGTTTGAATTTATTCTAGGAACATCTCTACTAATAATAAAGAAGAATGTGTGTGTGTCTGTTTTGGCACTCTACAGGCCAGACCTACGAAATTTGGCACAAACATTCATTGAAGGGTCAGAATATGCACCTCAGAGCCCTTTTTTTTAAATTTTTTAATTAATTAAAAACTATGCGAAATTTTAGCATTTTTCCTTAATAACTTTTGAAAATATTACAGCACAAAAATCATTTTTGCACCATCTGTAAGTGCAAAAAATTACCTTTCCAATCATATCAATCAAGTTGCCGTACAATGTTTTCTCAAATTTAAAAAAATATTTTTTGGCATAATTTACAATACTTGTCATTGTTGCAACGCAACTCAAACCATTTTCATTGTTTAAACAAGTATTTAATTGTCTATTTCTCTTTCGTTATTGTAATATAAGATAATATCCTAATACATTTTGCTTTCATATTTTATTTCATCAAAATTTTTGTGAAATCTGCAAACCAAGCTCTCTGAGATATTGTTTTCCTTTTACATTAATAAATATATCCATTAAGCTGAATGATTATGGTTGCTATATTTTCATTCTTTTCTTAGCTTGTTTTAATCCAGCTAATTCATTTAATGTTGGAATTAAATGTATATTCTACAAGAGCAATAAGAAAGCAAAGATAATGCCGACAACATGGAATTAGAGGTTACATGACATGGTCAGTTATTTGACTCCATTAGGAACATTTATGTAGACAATGAACAGAAGAGGTCCAAGGTCACTAATAGAACATGGGTTAAATATCTACCACAATCTGAAGTTTAAAATTACATTGTTAAGAGAACCATGAATATAAAATGATGCAAGATTGAATTGAAATCAGATTCCCAGTGAACAAGCTGGTCTCTGAAGGCTAAGTAAATAATAAGGAAGTAAATAATAAAAAAGCTGTCAAACACTAACTCTCTCTGGCTCAAATCAAAAGCAGAAATGTTTAAAAGTGCATGTTTGCTGATGTCATATGACATCAAAGGCCTGGAAAATGTTTAATGTTCATGTCTTAACTGAATTATTATAAGAATTCTTCAAGTGCTAAGTCTTTATAACTTGAATAATTTACTGTCATTTATTATTGGCACAATTATTTTTTTAAATGGTTCAAATAATTCTGAAAATAATATTTCAAGGAAAATCTTAGTTATTTTTGACTTTATTTGTACATCAACTTTTATGAACCATATTGTGTTATATTAGTTTTTTCTAAATAGCATGCTGGTGAATTAAAAACATTTTTCACAGCCTCCATCCCATATTAACATTGCAATTAAAATAATTGACAATTTTGAATTTATGCATGCTAACTTTTTTTTCTACTTTTGTCACAGATATCTTTACTTAACAAGAAGAACATATATCACAGCCTACGAAACTATTGAGCATGGTAAGTGCACTTTTAGTACAACCTATGTCATAATGAAATTTATTTTCCATATTTATGTAGTATCCCGGCAGGAGGCGCTCATACACTTTCCTCTCTACCAACTGATGTCACGTCATGTCGCATGCTCTTAAAAGCGACAGACGTTGCTGTGCGACAAATGGAGAAGAAGTGCGATGGCGAGCGACGGAATTTACGCCTGAACGATTTCACGTCTTGATGTACAGGGCAGTGGCTGCCCTCCCGATTCTTGCGTTTTATCTTTTTTACTCGTCTCTTAAATGTGTTCTTGTCTTTTAAATTTGTGTGCCGTCTTAAATGTTGTGTCGTCATTATTAAATTCCTGAAATAGCGCAGGTGTGATTCTTCTGACTTCGTATCACCACACACAGGATCTAGACTCCCATACTACATTTATGGTGATAAAATTTTCAGTCAAAATTTTTTTGTCATTTTATTTTAATAGTAAATATATGTTTTGATATTGTCTATTATTATTTTATAACAATAACTTTAAGAAAATAAATAATACTCTGACACAAAACCAATATTTTTTTTCTTCTTTAGCATGGGTTCATATTCAGAAAATCCATAAGTAGAATATTTTTGTGAATAATGATTTTTTATTTATGACATGATTTGAAATACAATTTTATCCAAATTGTTTATTTCTACAGCATACATTATTAGAAAAAATATGCAGATTCATTTTTCCCCTTATTTTTTTTAAATTTAGAAAATTTTATAAAACGTGCAACCATTGTGCTGTAAAACACATATATTATTTCAATAAGATTTTACACAGAATAGCATTTACTTAAATATGCATTCAATCTAAAATTACATTTCGTAGATATATTACAATTTATACAGTCAATAATCATTGAATAAGCAGATAATATTTTAGATCATTGTTTAGGGAGATTGCTAAGCTGATTTTTATTCTTTTGATATATTTTTTTTTCAAAATGCCTGTCAGGCAAAGAAAAAATGTCATAAAGCATATAAAAGAATTCTACAATATTTAAACAAACCATTTATGCCTAGCTTATTTTTTATGTGTCTATAGATGGATTTCACAATTCATTTTATTTTGTCAGATGGCTGTTTTGAAAAGCTACAGAAATAAAATGAATAGATCTATTCACTTTTAAAAAATAAGGAAAGTTTCACTGTTGTGTATTAATAGCTACATGCTTAAATAATATATTTTGGAAATTAAGTTAAACGTAAAACCCACCTTAAAATGTAGGAAACAGTGTCAATTTTCTGAACATGAAAGAAAAAGTAGTACCAACAATTTTGAAAAAATTTGAAAAGCATAATGCAAATGCATTCAGATAAAGATATTTTAGTAATTCCATATGAATTGGGAAAAAAAAAACCTACAAGAAAATAATTAATTTCATGTTTAAAAATGTTCTGCAGCAAGGTAATAAAATTATTATATTGCTGATTTAGTTATACTTGCAAGTGATTTTTAATTATTTTACATTTCAGAAGATGGAAGTATCAGCGAGATCTGTAGTGTTGTAGCATCAACTGGTTCTGTCAACTAGCAAAGAAAAACCTTCAAAATATGTTCATCAAAAGATAATGTAGTTAGAATCTATGAATTAGATCTTTAGATTGTGTCAAAGTATGAATTGATTATTTTGTGTAAAATATGTGATATTCTTTCTCATTTTTAAAATTGTGATTTTTAATTACGACAGGTATACTTTTATTGTATAAAATGTATAGTATGGTGTTAATTCACATTTTATGAAATATTTGCTTTTTTACTTGTTTTTGTTTGCATGTTTATTTCAATAAAAAAAATCATTTTATATTGATTTGAATTTGTAATATTTCTTCTGTTTTAAATAAGCTTTAACAATCACAAAATAATTTTCACACAGTTTGCTACTTGCTTATGGTAAATTTATTTGTGTGATGTGCCATTGTTTCTAAGCAAGTAATAAAGTTTTCTACATTTAACTATTTTGGATTAAAAAAATGTACTATTTTTTTAAAAATGTAGAGTTGATCTGTTGGTTACTAAATATTCTTAGTATCTAAACAACCATACGACTAAACCAAAAAATGCTGCACATTTGTAAATTTAGCTGTTATTTCAATATAATTAATGTTTTGAAATGTCCTTTAAAGTCTACAGTCAGATTTTTAAGGCTTTAAAATAGCCCATGTAACATCCATTTTATTTATATGCGAGAAAGTAGAGAAAATATTGTAATCGTCAAAAACTATTTTTGGTAAATAATAATATGTACTTGTATACGTGAACAAGATAACTAAAAAATGCAATGATATCAGCGGTTCCCAATCTTTTTGGCTATGCGAACCACCTGTTGTGTAAAAAAATATTTTGAGGCCCAATGGCTAAATATACAAATAAAAAATATAAATATATTTATATACATTATATATGCATGTATATGTCAGTAATTAGTAAAGCTTAATGTAAAGGATTAGAAATGCATTGTTTTACAAAGCCAAAAAAATGAATGAATACTTTTGAAGCTCCTCTGACTTCGACTTAGTCATCCACAGCCACAAATATGCTATTCACGACCCATGGATTGGGAGTGAGCGAGTTATTGTTTTACAGCGCAAGGGCCCAAATGGGCCATGCTGCACCACCATGGGTTGGGAATTGCTGAGCTAGATAGATTAAATTTGGCAAGGGGCGTCAAAACAAAAATTGTAGATCTGTATCAACATTTTAGCAAAAATCTGACAATGTAAGAGTTACTTTTTTTCACTATGTTATGTAAATAAAAAAAACATTTGCAAGGATTACTTCAGCACATTACCTTTCATGTTGACTGAGTGCACTACATATATTTTTAATAATTGGATTCATCTACCTTTGCATTAACTAGTTAATTATATTAATGCCCCATTTGGAAGCAACACACAAGGGTTATTTTAGGATGGACCTTGTTATTTTAAACCATGGTCAGATAATGGGAACACCTGTGCTCACACACCCCTCTTCAAATTTCCACACCACACCAGCACCCCTCCGTCTTGTTATCAGGCCTTACACCTGGTTGGGTAGGATGGGATAGAGTGGGTGTTGTGCACCACTAATGCAGATTCATGCAGCAGGAGGATGTTTGACCCACAACATCAGATTTAATATGTAATACAGTGGATCAACATTTGCATACAAAGAAAAATTTATATGCACTTCGATACTGCAGGATTTACAGATGAACTGGAATTCCATCTAGTGAATATTAAATACATTTATTTGTTATAAGAAGTAATTAGAAAGAGACAAAGTTTTGTGGTAATGTCTCGGAAAAAACAGCTCGACAATAAATCTCGCATCAATGAATAAATAAATGTAATAATCTCACTTAATTTTATTCCAAATTCTAATGTTATATATTTTAAAATCTTAATGTATTCCAAAATCACTTTTCTAAAACTCCGGTTTCGTTCTTTCCCCGCTCTGGAGGTATATTAAATCTCTCATTTTGGCATATTTATCACTAAAAGAATATTTAATCGCTTTCACGTGCCCACAGAAAATCATGACTGCGTCTCTTTGGCACCAGACTTCTTCCCTGAAACGCCTACGTAACTTATTAAAAATACCCAATATTCCCTTCACTCTGATCACGTGTCAATATGTTATTCCCTTATCCGAGAGAATACAGGGATTTTGCTGTTGACTTTCGCTTGTAACCTAAAAGGAGATGCACGTATATCCACCACTCTCCTATTGATAATAAAATAAGAGGTTCTGCTCGGCCTGTTTATTTTCAATGACTACAACCACGAATACGTTATATATATATATATTTACAGAGGGCATTTGAATTATTTTCTACAGATTAAAACTTTTGACACAATCGCTGGAAGACATGAAAACTTCAAATAAACTTTTCTTTTATAAATTTTTATTGATGCCATTCAGAGGTATTTACTTGCACATCACATAGAAAAATTTATCTTTGACCACCAGTTATAGCTGGCATCTTTGTAGGTGAAAGTTGAAGGGGGGGGGGATCCCATTTTTAAAAAAGTAAACAGTAAGATCTTTATCCAATGTAAAGAACATTAGGAGATCTTTTTGGATAAAATGACTCGGGTAAAAATTCAAATTCTGGCAATTCCTCATAAATTTTCAGCATAACTTTTTAAAATTAAAATCATAAGATATTCATAAATTTCAAATTTTCATGAGACCATTATGGATAGTTGAAATACACACTGTTTAACCCAGGTAACATGAAACTGTGTATATAGTAACAATGCTTCATAACATTTTTATTAATAAAATAATCTTCCACAAATTTGGAAATTTTCTGAAAACTGATTCCATCATAAGTTGAGGTAGGTTAAAAAAAAGTATAAAAACTGATGTAAAATGAATATTACAATCCAAGAAACAACAAATAAACACAAGACCAGATGGTATAATTTATTTTTAAAAGAAGTATGAAGTTTTTTATGTACAAAATATGTTATATGACTTTAATAGTTGGAAAGTTCTTGTGCACCGAGAAGTCAAATTCTGGAGGAGTCTAGGGAGAGAAAAAAACATTTATTTTATCATTGTCAATTTAACATTTATTCTTCAAGGCTTCTAAACTAGCACTATGTTTTATGATTCTAGAGAAACTTTTTAATTTTTTTTTTCAAAAGAGAAACTTAGATAATGTTCTTTTTAAAAAATAAAACTCCTTTTTTTCCTGATTAAGTAAATTTCTCAAATTATTAGTATCTCCCAAATATTCTATATGATAACTTTTATGTATTATAACTTAAGATAATTTATTTTCATTTCAAAGATATATATAGAATTTTTTCAATTTTCAAAGATATCGGCTCATAACTATTGATTTTATATAATTTCTATAATGCAGGGATGAGATTCTTCCACTTTTTGGTGGATTTCCGCTTTGTTATTTTGGAGAAATTTCGCTTTCCCCCCTCCCCAAAAATTTGCTTTTTCTTCCAAAAATTCCACTTTTGCACAAAGAAAAACCTTTCTATCTTCCATTTTTGAAAGAAAATTCTGGTAATAGTTAAATATTCTTTTTCTTATACGTACTTAATTCTAAATAATTAAGTTATTAATTATTATAGTGCAATATTTTCATCATGTTGCATGTTCTGATGTTTTTTTAACTTTAATAATAGTTAAATATTCTTTTTCTTATACGTACTTAATTCTAAATAATTAAGTTATTAATTATTATAGTGCAATATAATAATGACGTATAATAATGATATGATTTCGTCTTTTTGTTTTTTTTTTTGCCAATCTCATCCCTGATAATGGGATTCTTTAGAGATTTTGAGCATATTTTTGTGAATTAACAGACAAAATATTTCTTTTTAGGGTTTGAAGGTATTAAATTCATATTAAATTTTAAAACATATTTATGAATGATTTTATATCTTCTTTTAAATATGATAAAACATGAATACTTACTTTTGAACCTTTTTTGTGGCCACTATGCAGCAACTTCATAACAATGAAATTTGTTTTTGCAACTTTCAACAAATTCATCATCTAAAATAAAAAACCTTATTTAATGCTTCTTTGCATAGAAACAGATGCAAAATCCAAACTGAATTAATTTACTCTTGAGTCAACTTTTGTGTTTTGTAAAGATTCTGTATGAGTTTCAATAACTTTCCAAATTTAAATATTAATTAATACATTGATTTTTGGACATACATGCATAAAGTATTTTGTGTCCAGCTGCCTAACATACAATTTCGATTTTTATATTCTTAATTCAAACAAACTCACAAAATGTAAGTTTCCATTATTGCTTTATATATACACTGTAGAACTGAAACATCAAATTCTACTGTTTCAGTAATATAATACATGAAGAAGTACAAATGAAAATTGTTTTAATCTGCATAATACACTTATATACTGTTGGTAAGAGTCACTCGTAGATTTTTGTTTCAAATATGAGCATTTTCTCCTTATAACAGTCATCCATACAGTTCAAGTGAAACCGAGGCATAAGCATAATAAATACTATAGAAGTAAATGACATTGGGTACAAAAATAAATTGGTTTACCGACAATATGGTGTGATTTCTTTGGCATAAGTACCAATTTAGGACAGGCTGAATCAAACTCGAATTCAGTTAGGGATCCAAAATAAATATGTATTAAAGTACTTTAAAATGAACTTCCAAACATTTTTCAACGTTGTAAGAAATAAGGGGGGGTTAATAAATGGAAGTATACATTTTTAAAATTTATTTTCAACACTTTTTATATCTAGTGTATAAAGACTTTGTATGCGAAATTAATATGCCAGTGACTTAAAACTAGCATTTATCCCATTATTAATGGTATATGCCAGAGGTGTAAAACAAGATATATATCATTCATGGTAAGAATTTTGGTTGTGGCAACATGGTGTCAATGTGCGTGGAAGGCTATATTGAAAGAGATGAATTCTGGTAAGTTTAAGAGGAGACATAGATTAGTTTATGTTTAATGAAAAGTATGGGTATTTTATTGAATTATATATTTACCGTCTTTAGTGCAATATAATGTTATTTACATATTTTTATCCTGAATTTTAGTCGTTTCTATACAGTTATGTTTTATTGTTATGGTTAGTATAAGACTTTTCTTTCTAAATCTTTCATTTTAGGGTAAATTACCCTGTTTGTTTTTTCAACAACAATAGTAACAGGGATGGTTTGTACAGCAAAATTAATTTAACCTGGCTAAAGCTTGTCCACAGCCAAGCTGATATATTAATTGTTGAAAACTCCATTTACTTGGATTGCCTATTTCATTATTTTTAATAACAACAGTGTTCTTTCACTTGTTGACATATAATGCTTAAATTTGATTTTTTTGTTTATGGTATCTTTAGTAATTTCAATTTATTAGATTTTATTTAAAATTGATGTATTGTTCAAATAATGACTTTTTAGTATAGGATTTGATTCTTGATATGTTTTGTTTACTTTATTTCTGTATGATTATATACTAGTTATATTTGGATTTATATTATATATATATATTATACTGCAGGTCTAACCCCATCAAAGATTAATCCTTCATATTACTTATAAGAATAATTAATTGATATGCAGTACATATGTTTAAAGTTTATAATGGACTTAATTAACAACCCTGCCCCCCCGAAAGATAACACTACCGTCTCATTAAAAGGATTAATATCAGAACATAAGAAAATATGGGCGGGCCATACAGTTCTTTGCAGCCAGAATTTTTCTGGAATTAGTAGCGATATGTGGTTTTTTAAGATTATCTTTTGCTTGCAAACAATTTTTTGGTCATTAAAATAATTTTAAAAGTGCAAGGCACCCTGTTTTTTCCTTCATCTTACTGTTCAGGCTCAATCATATAATATGTGTGGGTCACCAGCCGACACAGAAATTTGGATTATACGTTAATTATAGCTAAAGAAAAAGAACTTCCAGTAATATTGTTCAAAAGTTCACTACAGTAGGAAAATGAGCTGAAATTTCGATTGCAGAAAATTTATAATTAATAAAGATATCTGCAGCAACAGTTTTAGTTCTTTTCCCTAGCATCCAAAAACAGTTCAGAATATTTTTAAAATTTCCATTTAATAGACAATATTAATGTATCTATTTATCAGAAAGTGTTTCTGGGCCATTTTGTGTTTCTCTCTTTGTAAACTATTAATGCTACATTGTCAATCAGCATTAACCCTGCTGTTCTGTTCACATTTACTACGCACATGTAAAGTTCAGGTCAATATGACTCGGACACTAAATACTAAGCACAGGGGCCGATGTTCTCCATGCTTTCAGAACAATATTATGTTTAGAGATAAATAAGATGTATTTCAGCAGAATAAGCTTGATATATTTGAAAAATACAAAAAATATGTATAAATATAAGCTTATGTAAATGAAATAAAAATATGAATTAGAATATTTTTTTTAATGTCTTATCTCCTTTTTATTTGTAATTCAGACAAAAATATGATGCATATTGCTTGCAAATATGTTTTTTACAATTTTTTGCGTAATACATATTTTTTATTATCACTACCTGATTGACAGAACATGTATCGGGCAAGTTTATCACTCAACTGTAAATCAGCAATGGATGTTAATGATGAATCAGTTTGCCATTTATCCTATATTTGTTTGACTAAAATACCCGACTCTTTATTTGTTTAGAAATGCTGTTTCCGCTGAATACAAGAAACAATTAATAATTTGTGTAGTTCTTTTAAAAACATTATTTTCATTAATGTGTTTTCTTTCCATGGCTATTTATTGATGTCCAAAGATCAATTGCATTATAAGAAGAAATATCTAGCATACTATAAAATATAACCATATACCAGCAAACTTTTTTGTCCTTTTACATATAATTATATTCAATAGTTTATAAAGAATATCCACAGCTCCTTATTGGCACAGTACTCTTATATCAATTGCGACTTTTTGTCAAGACTGTTACTAGTTGACTTATCATAAGGCATTGTGCTCATAAGAATGATGATCCATATACCTTTTCGCTTTCAATAATTGTCATTTTTGATGATATCATTCCGGATTTTAGACCTGAATACAACTTCAAACTCCCTTTTTACAATTCTTATTCTTGATTTTGACTAACTAGTTACGTTTGGAGTCGTTTTTACAAAATTAGCAGAATTCAGGCAAACAGATGTAAGAAGGCGGATCCAATGACCAGTTTATATTTTGATGTTTGGACTGAATATGCTGTACATTATGAACAGTTTGAGGAACACTATTCATCATATTCAAAAGTTTCACACTTGTATGATTTTCATTCATTACTTGTATGATTTTCATGTTCAAAATTGTCTTCCACATCTCAATCAGGTGCTTCAATAAGCTGAGCTATTTCAATGTCACTCAAATATCTGCGAATCAGTACTATTTATTTTTTCATGTTATTACAATGTCAAGAGTTGTTGATATTTCTGTATGTATGTTGTGTTCTCATACAACTTGCAACAGGCGAAATGATTAATTACCGCACCCTACATCCTTCTGCAGATATCAAACCACGCAACCTAACTATCACTCTTTCTGACCTTGCCTGAACTTATCTGCTTACGCAAAACATGTTAGATGACTTTTCAGAAATTTATTTACTTCGTTTCCTTTGAATTAATAATACATATGATGCAACTTTTTATGTACAATTAAAGGGAAAACAGAATCGGGTCATATTGACCTCAACGATACATTTATACAATTTCCAAAAATAGACAGAAAATATATAAATACAAGAAAATCCTTTTCAGAGAAATAACATATCACCCTCACTAACAAAGTCACGAAATGACTATAAAATATCTCTATACTGTTGTTTTTTTTATAAGAAGTTGAATAATGTTTCAGGTCAAATAGACCCGAACAGAACAGCAGGGTTAAACTATGAGGGTCATCCAAAAAGTAAGTTTCCCATAGCCGGAAAAAAGAAAAAATATAATTACCTGGAAAGATTTGTCGCAAAAGATACAGCAATGTTTCAGCTACTTCTCAACATAAGAACCACCGGAATTGTAACACTTGTCATAGAGTGGGATAAGTTTTTGTAGTCCAGTGTCATAGAAGTATGCCGCCTGAGAGTGGAGCCAGCTTGTCACAGTTGTCTGCATGTCTTCGTCCACAACAACGCTCGCCCGCATTTGGCGAATTCCACAAAATATCTGCAGCAGAAGTTTTGCTAGGAGGTGTTTGACCATCCACCCTATAGTCCCGATCTTGCTCTCAGCGACTTCAACCTGTTCTTGGACCTGAAGAAATTCCTGTCCAGTCATCACTTTCCCACAGACGAAGACATGCAGACAACCATGACAAGGTGGCTCCATTCCCAGGCGGCAGACTTCTATGACACTGGACTACAAAAACTTATCCCACTCTATGACAAGTGTTACAATTCCGGTGGTTTTTATGTTGAAAAATAGCTGAAACATTGCTGTATCTTTTGCAATAAATCTTTCCAAGTAATTATGCTTTGATTCTTTTTACGGGCCGTGGGAAACTTACTTTCTGGAAATTGAGAAATAATGCAAGCAGCTTAAGGTTTCCTGCTTTCATTATAAGCATGAAGACCTGTTTTGAATAATTCTATGCATTAAAACACAATATGGATGTTGCAAGAAACAATTGCTTACTTCTTCATTTGGTTCCGAGATGTTTTCCAAATTAGTCCGTGCATGATGGAAGCATTTGCAGGCTTCTAAATATAGATCTTCAGCAGTGAAACGCTTTTGAATTTCTGGAAGGTTAGTCATATCTTGAAACTGGTTGTAGGGTACTGGTGGAGGGGTGAGTACCGCATTGAATGGGGCAAATCTGTGCTCATATCGGACTTGCTCTTTATCAAATTCTGCCAGAGGTCGCTTCAATTTTCCATCTAATTGAAATCCTACCACAGCCTTTAAAATAAACAGGAAGAAGTTGAAATCTGCACTTTAAAATAAACTTTACTTGAAGTGAAAATAAAATGCATGATTAATAACAAAAATTGCATACATTAATAAAAAAAACTAAGAAAAAGTTCCAAGGGGAAAAAAGATCATTTTGCAATTCAAAGCAGATTTAAAAACTGGAAAGGTTATTTAGGAATAATTATCAAAAATTCTTAAATTAAAATTTTTATTTAAAACACTGAAATTCATTTTACTAAGGAATTGATGAAAATATATTCTCAGCAAATGCCAGCTCTTTTGCAGCAGGGCTGCAGTACTCGGAAATGAAATTTCAAAAAGCTCAAGTACACCACAGCTTTCCAAATATTCCAAACAAAACAAGGGAAAAAAATTCAAACTTGTATTAGAACATCTATACTTATAAAAGGCAATGTTTGTGTGTGTGTGTGCGTGCAATGTCCAGACAAATCTATCGCACTTACAGCCTTGAAATTTGGCACACAAATAGTCTTAATGGTGACTCAATGCACCTCGAAACCGGAATTTTAAAATTTAATCTAGAATTTTTTTTTAATGTTTTGGTTGATTTTTCATACTAATTTCTCAATAGAATGGTTTTGAATAACTGCACAGAAAAAATAGATAAACTATCGGAAAAAGCACACGATTCCCGTTCTATTGAATTAGTTTTCAATTTCTAACGTAATTTACTGAATTTTGAGAAATTTTTAAAAAATAGTCGGTTTTACAATCAAAATTTTATTTTTTTAAAATTTGCTGCATCCGACATTCTAATAACACTATTATTTTCAATTTTTTTCAGCTTATAACTGGAACGGTTCTGTCGGATTTAAAACAAGAACGGTTAAAATATCTTTTCCAGTTTTTTTTAATTAATTTTTTTCCTGGTCAGTTGAAAGGTATTTTTCTCAAGAGAGATTCCTCCCGTGACACGTTTCTGAACATTGCTGGCAATTTCATTGGCTGATGGTGCAGAGCGCAGGTGACGTCATAACCTTCAATTGAATGACTTGGATTATTATTTTTGGCAGTATCTTAATGTGTTTATTTGTCTTGCATATTTTGGTTAAGTAATAACGATTTTATGTTGAATTTTTTAATATTTTTAGACTACATTACTCTTAAATGTTTTCCATGCTAAACTCATTATCGGGGGGGGATAGGGAAAATCAATATGTGTATCTTTTGTTTTCAAAATATTTTTCATTGTCATTTTTTTTTTTTTTTCATTTTTGAAGTCCTGATTCCACACGAATTCAATGACTCGATTATTATTTGATTAGATTTTATTTTGCTTCTATATACTAATGATTTTCAGTAATTTAATATTGTTTGGGATTAGGTACTTCTGTACTATTTTTCTACAGTTAAAATGTCATTATCGCGGAAAAAAAAATAAGCAGGAAAATCAATAATGTGTATCTTTTGTTTTGATTCCATTTCCAAATTTTTTCATGTCATTGTGGACAAATTTTTAAAAAATTGTTGTTGAAGTCCTGATTCTACGGGCAATGCTGTGCACATACTGCTAATAGACAATAATTCTAATAATGGAACTTGAAGCATAATTACATGAATTTTGAATTTAAAAATGAATTATTTCTGTTCTTAAAAAAAAAAAGCATTATCACAATCCAGGAAACCAAAATAGTTTAATTTTGAAGCAGATACAAGCAGTTTTTTCCTATTGCAAGATGAACCAAGACATCAAAAACATCTGAAGCTTGCAACTTAACCCTTTTTAAAGACAGACTTTGTCCCAAAACAGCCAGAAACATTTTCTCAGCCACAAATTCTTAAAAAAATTCTTCGTGACTATAAAAATTTTGGGATGTCACCCACAGAAAAACAGTTCCCCAACCTGTAAAATATTCATATTGTTCCATCAAAGTTAATTTTCAGTCAGAAAAAAAAAAAAAGGATTTATTCAGCTGTGAATCAGAAATATTTTTTTTAAAATTTCATTCACATTTTTAACAACTGTAATAAGAAATATTCGTAACAGATAAGCAGGGTTCATACTGTATATATGAGAGTAAAATTCAGGAGTTTCTAAGGATTTTTTCAGGAGTACAGTACGGAAAATTCAGGAGATAATATGAAAAAAATCAATTGTAGGGGAGAAGGGGATAGTGTGGACAATTTTTGTAAAATTGGTAAAAAAAGTATACTAAATATCAATTCTCCCATCTTTCCCGATTGCAGTGACTCAGATCATGCGCGGTAGACTCTTTCGGTGTAAGGTCAGAAGTAAGAATTCCGGACTCCAGCGACTTTCTATCAATAAGGGAAAATGGAAACGTCATATTTTTATGTTTTATCATAATTTTATCTTTCGTTCTTCAATTATAATTTTTCAGGAGACAAAAAGAAATATCAGGATAAAAAACACAATTTTCAGGAGTTTTCAGGGCCCTTAGAAAAAAAAGCAAAATTCAGGAGTTTTTCAGGAATTTCAGGAGGAGTACGAACCCTGGATTAGTTATGCATTCTGATTAACGCAAAATAAATAAAATTGTTAACTAGAATGTATCAGAAGTGTTTCTAAGCGCAAAAAGTAACTACCTATCAGTTTGCAGTTATCCTAAATATGATAAAAAACCATACTTAAAACAGGTTATTCAGGAAGTTTAAATTATAGCTGCTGAAAATTTTATGTAGAAAAACATAAACAAATTATTAAAGATAACTCTCTTTGAAACATTTAATACATAAAATTTAATTATCATCAACAATATTTCATTAGGTATACAGCATACTACATATACATTCTCTCCCTCTCTCTCTCTATATAAAATCAACATCTTAGATCTAATGACAAGCACTTGTAATCAGCTCATTTCTATAAGAGATGTTGGCTGTTGTGGCAATATCTAATCGAGATATACTGCTGTTTATTTAAGTATAGCAGTTTGCTCAGCTGGAGAGTTACCATTGCAAGGAAAATAAATCCAAGCAAAATCTATACATATTACATGCACACAGTATGTAAACAATCAACAAAAAAAAGCAAATTAAAAGAAATTTTTTTTACAAAGAAAGTAAAATTTAAAACTAGAACAAGAATATATATTTTAATTAGAATATAATAAAATTAAAGTAAAATAACAAAAGAATTTTTTAGTAGAAAGAAATAGTTAAAAAATTACGCCAAAGTTTAAGAAGCGCACAATTGCAGCAGCTAAACAAAAAACAAAGAACAGTAGACTGATAAAAATCATACAAATATAGCCAAAAGTAAAAAATGAAGGAAATAAAAGCAATCCTAGAGTAATTCGAAGGAAACGAAAAGCAGAAAACAAAACAAGGAATCCATTCAAGTTCACTTTTTCAAGGGCTAAGAACTTTTCGAAATGAATTCAAAGTGTTACATGTACACACTTGTTCTCTTAAGAAATATTAATAAACAAATGAATTAATACACATAATTTAATAATGAAATTCGTTGATACATTTTGAGCCAGGATCAGATTGTTTTGATTAATGTCTTCTTATTCTTGTTATAACAACATCTGCATAATTCACACAAATTTGCAAATTCTGCCGAATTACACATTGAATATCATTTCATTGATGTCAACTGTAGCCACCATTAAAAATGATAATAAATGGAAATACCAAAAGGTTCAATCAAACACCAGCAATAAAATATTGAACTTCAAATATTTTCGCTTTAAATATAAATTCAAATTGTAGTAATTGAAAAATGGTACATAAATACGAATTTCATTTAAAATTTCTTAAAACTCTTCACACAAATACAGTAGGTCTACATGAAAAGCTGTGAATTCTTCTCACAGGGCAAATGTATTGCAACAATTTGTTAAAAATTAACATAAATTATAGTTGCATAATTACCTTGTAATATCCACCACACAAGTTTTGTAAAGCTTGATTAAGGATAATTTCCCTTCGGTGAGGTTGTACTTTTTTCTTTTTCTTGTTTCGTTTGTTGTTTCTACCCTTTTGAAACATTTGATCTAAGACAATTGAAACATTAACAGAAAATTAAATAATAGCAATGCAGAAGTTTGTACTGTATATATATTAAAGTACAGCAGTAAAATGTGAACAATTTTGATACCACAGAGTTAAAAAAAATTTATATAGTTTGATTGATGTCTATGATATATGTCTTCTTAAGACCTATTTTACTTAGCTGTGACCAAAATTGAAAATCAATTTTCATTTTCACACAATGCAAATTATATGATCAGTTGTAAAATAGTACGAGGCGTGTCTGGAAAGTAAGTACTGTTTCGTTTTACCGCCACCGCAGCGCTAGTGTTGCAGTTTCGCGCATGTGCACACGTGTCTCTGGTTCATTGTCTGTCCACTGATGCCATTGCAGCCGGATTGTGTTGTGTTTACATGTGTTAGTGAGCGTTCTAAATGTTTAAGACGATTTCCGATCCCGCCAACTGTGAAGTGCGTTCTGTAATATGGTTTTTGAACGCAAAGAAAGTTAAGCCAGCTGAAATTCATCGTCAACTTGTAGAGATTTATGATGAAAATGTAATGACTGATGGAATGGTTAGAAAGTGGGTTTGACAATTTAATGATGGACGCACCAATGTTCATGACGAAGCACAGAGTAGGCAACCTTCTGTTGTCAATGATGGTTTGGTTGCAAAAGTGAATGAGAAAATTCGTGAAAACAGACAGTTCACAATAAGAATGCTTTTTGATGAGTTTCCACAAATTTCAAAAACTGTTTTGCATGAGATTGTCACAAATCGCTTAAATTATCGCAAATTGCGTTCCCTTTGGGTTCCGAAAATGCTTACGGATGTCCACAAAACGAAGTGACTTGGCAGTGCTTTGAAATTTCGTACCCGATGCAGTGAAGAGGGCAATGAATTCATAAACAAAATTGTGACCGGTGATGAAACTTGGGTTTGTTCTTGAACTTGAAGCATGATTTTAGAGGTAGGCGCTTTGACAGCGACAACGACGCAAAAAACGGTGTTCAGCAGTGTCTGTCTTCACTGGCGGCATCTTTCTTTGAAGAGGGTATAGACAAGTTGGTTTCTTGCTTTGACAAATGTCTGAACAATGGTGGTAACTATGTAGAAAAAGTTTACAAAATGCTCTTTCATGTAAAAATAAATTTTATTTTGAAAAAACATTTTTTATGCGACTTTTTCCAAAACGGTACTTACTTTCCGGACACGCCTCATACTTAAAAACTGTAAAATAAACTATACAGTAAAGCATCGTTTCTCATTTGTATATCGTTTCATCATAGCCCCAATTCTTTTGTATTCAATGGAATACTAAAGTGCTTCGTTTATACATCCTTTTCCCTGTTTCTAAGATGTTAAAATTTCCTCCTCTCTAGTGTGTGGACTGTGATACTGATGTCATGACTTTGAAATTATTCACAATTTATGAATTAATAGAAGACAAATTGTCTGATACTAATTTAAGTGACGAGGAAAAAGACTGTGAAGAAATTATTCCACCTTTCTTTAAAGACGCAATGGACTCCATTGAAAAAAAAACATTCAATGAATTTTAATCAATTCATTTATTGTTTGTGAATATTAAGTATTTAACATTCACAAACAATAAAGCACATCAGAAGACGATTAAATATTTTTTTCAAATTAAAGGCACAAATTACTTCATGCACATAATCGTACATAATTAGTACTCAAAGAAATATAATTTTTCTTACTTTTACGATATATGTTTAAAATTTAATTACTGATTTTCATACTATGTAGTATTATTATGCTACTGCTATCTTCTGAAACTTTAAAATGAATTTTTCATTAGTGGCATTAAATCTGTAATAATCAAAGTTGTTTAGTAAAATTTTGATTATAAGTCTTTTCATTTATATGTCGTTTTAGGTCAGTCCCTTGACAGACTTTACTGTATATATAATCAAAAGAATAGAAGATAATTAAAATAGAGTGAAAAGAAAAATTGTATTAGAAATAAATAGATGGACTACTTTTATCTTTTGATTTATTTATATACCATATTTAGAAAATGAACATAATTACCTGCTTTGGTGTCCTGTTCAGTAAGAAAATTGTTTGCTCTGGACAATGAAGAGACCATCCAACCATACAAAAATTCATATAAATACCTAGAGAGAAAGAACGAATCATTTAGGTTGTATGCAAATAAGCCCTTACCATTACATTTTTGCAGAGCAGAGCAATAAAATAAAAATTCATTTGATGTCTGTAAAATAAATGCATATCACAATAACAAAGAAATTATTCTTCCAGTACTTAGAACCCACAACAAACTGACAAAAGATCAGGAAATGCAACAGGAACCAGCGGGAGTGGTCTCCCCTAAACTTTCTCGTATACTTCCCAAAAAGGTGTCATTTTCCCCCTAACTAGGGTTTCCATAAGTGCCGTATACTAATAGTCACGTTTGCTTCCTGAACTCTGAATCATTAAAATTTTAAAATGACCTGCACCCATTTTTATGATAATGTGTAAAAGGAAAATGATAACAATTAAAAAAAATTGTGTAAGTTCAATTTTTACGCGCGCCGAGGTACAAAACTTTATTTAAAGTTTTTGGGAACGAAATCTTACTACATTTATCAAGCAAGATTTCACCATACCTTCCATCTGGAGAATTTCAGAACAAACTTTTGGGTTCAGGGGGTTGCCATAATTTCCGAAGCGCGTCCGAAGATACAATTCCCTTCGCCAAGGTCAAATGCCAACTATACTAACTTAAGTAAAATAAGTGAAACGCTCGCCAACACACAGTCGCAATGTGCATTTTGAACCAAATATGCAATTTGGACACCTTTTTTTCAACGAATTGAAACGAGATTTGAGCACAGATCTATAATTAATATTAGCAAACATCATACCAATTTTTATTTATCTAAGCCAATAGGTTTAGGAGATACAATTTATACAAGTATGCGATTATACAGACCGACAGACAGTCAACCCTTTGACGGATTTGGCCCAAAATTTTATACGGACCAACATTCATGATGATAAAACTGTGTACCAAATTTTATTCATCTAGCTATTCAAGTTTTTGAGTTATAGTGTTCACATGACCACGGACAGACAGACAGACAGACTTCCTGTTGACGGATTTTGTACAAAATTTGACAGAAACCTACAAATTATATTTAAAGAGCACAAACCAAATTTCATCCCTGTAGCTCTAATAGTTTTCGAGTTATCGTGTTCACAGACAGACAGAGATAATTCCAAAATTGTGTTTTTCGGACTCGGGGAGGTCTAAACCGTGGAGATTCGTCAAAATACTGAGTTTGAATTTTTTGACAATTACAATACTTTCTCTTTGTATACGAGAAAGTAAAAAGAATTGAATACCAAAATTAAATATAACCTTTAGCACTTACAAGCCAGTCCATTTTGAAGCTGGAAGCACTAACAATACAATTTCTTGAAATACATAAATTCACTTTTGGCATTTCAGAAGTAAGTTTTATAAAATTATACAAGTTCATAAATCAGACACTTT
Source organism: Araneus ventricosus (assembly GCA_013235015.1). NCBI lineage: Eukaryota > Metazoa > Arthropoda > Arachnida > Araneae > Araneidae > Araneus > Araneus ventricosus. Next base: position 34,328 of record BGPR01007941.1, on the reverse strand, counting down.
TGTTTATCAGAGAATTATGCAATACAATATAGAGATCTATTATCATTTAGACTGCTTGCAAAGTACAGTTAGATTCAGTATAATAAGACACTAATCAATCATGGTAGTTGGTATCATAGGAGAAAATAAAGTACATAGATCTAGAAAGTAAGCTATTTGATGTGTTATTGAAAACATAAATGCAAATGTATCACCTGAAGATTTAATATTTAGCAAGCTGGTTTCTGTTTCTCCAAACTTTATACACATATAAATGATAAAATCTTTCAATTTTACATATTTGACTGGATATGGAATAGATTTTTTTTAATCACTTCACCTAATATATAATCTCTAGCAGAACAACTGATGTTTACATTTAACATACAGAATTTTTAATTTAAATTTTTACATTACAATAACCTCAAAAAGAATGATAAGGGATGGTATTTTCTATAACAAAATCCAGTTATTTATCATCAGAATCAATGTGATAAGGCACATGCAATCTCTGAAAAGCAAATAAATGATATTTCAAATAAGGTTTTAATTTAAGTCCTGCAAGATTTCTTAAGAATTACTTCAGTCTTTATTTTCCCTGTCATTCACATGATGCCTATAGATAAATGCATTTATCTAAAAAAAAATATTATATTTATTTTTTAGCTTTTTCCTTTTCCTAATGCAATGGTTCTCATGACACGACTTCAGGAAAATATCTGTAGATCCTCACCGATCATGACTTCCAAACATGGAAATAATTTGACATGCAATTTTTCAAGTGTTTTCAAATTTGACTGGCTAATATTTGTAAATTCAGGCATCCCAACTTCATTGAATTTTGCCGTCAAATCTGAACAGTGTTGGATGTTGATTACCCCCATTTATATATGTTTAGGTACCGATTAAATATCTAAAAAAAAAAAAAAAAAAAACTAAAGAAAACAAAGGTAATTTTTCTTGCAAGGATTTAAAAATCTTCAAACTTTTTCTACAATTCAGTTCCAAGGCTAAAAAAGTTTTCTACATATTTTGATATGATGCAGTTTCCCCTAAATTTATTGTGGATGAACATTGTGGTTTGTTATTAATAATTATGTATCATGAAGAATTTAAACAATTAAGATACAAAATTTTTACTAAAAATTTTGTTACATACTGTTATGTTTGCTGGGCTGCAAAAATATCCAGTGTGGGCCATGAATTTGACGTCAAAAATTGCAGAGATAGGCAATAAGTAGTAATTAATCTTCAAATAGAAGTTTAAACTAATAAGGAAATTTAAGTTTCAAAGCATAAAAATTTTTTATCTTTTTGCTGATCTGTCGTGGAAATGAGTTGAAATTATGACAGAAATAAAAGTTCTATTTATAATTCAAACAAATGAAATATGATATTACAACATATTTATTACATTTAGGTTTCAATAATGTTGAATAATGTAATAAATGATTAAGTTAACAGAAATATTAGAAATAAATGAAAAATAAACTATTAAGAAATTATAAGACCACTTGTCTATAAACCAAAAAATGTATGAAAGTGAATACGACATTGGTCCTCCATTTTTCCTGATAACCTCAAACCCTCTGATAAAAACCTGATCCCCTTCAAGTTTTTCATTGAAATGACCAGGTGGTTAAATTCAATTTTAGAAATATTGGGCCATTCTTTTACAACTAGAAAATCACCCGTCATGGTACGACGGGTGCTAATTACCTCTTCATTTGAGAGATTTTTCCTCAAATTTGACGTGTTTACATAGATATAATATGCGAGAGAAATGTTTAACATTGATTGAAAACAAATAAAATAAACACGTTTTATGACAGGAAATATATTTTTTTATTTACATATTCATTTATTTAAAAAAGCCTCTTGGTATAAAAAAAATGTCGACAAATCTAGCAGATATAATCTAGATAGACAGAAAGTCTAGTTTCAAAACAAAACACTTCTCTGCTTGTCAAACGTTGCGAAAAAGTATTATCAAATAATATCATCACAATTGCAATAAATAATTGGATGCATCGTGGCATCCAAACTATATCATGAGCATGATATACCACTGACGTAATTTACTACTTTCTATTGAAAAACGGAAATTAATTTGAAATTTAAGATTAATACAGGGTTCGTACACATTTCCTTAAAAGAAAATCAAGGACTTTTAAGGACTAAAAAAACCAAAAAATAAGGACCTCTAAATTGAATAAACTTAACGAATTGTCGCACGCATTTTTAAATAAAATGTCTCATTTTTGCAAATTCAACCTATTAGATGATAAATTATAATATAAAACATAGAAGATACATTACAAATTTAACACAACAAAACTCCTAAAAATATGAGTTAATAAATTGATGAAAAAAAAAAAAAAACCATGAAACTGGTAATCAAATTAAATATCTTTTAATTCCAAACTTTTTTCATTCAATTTTACATCCAAGGTATTTATTTTAATTTCTTTTTCAGAAATTGTTTTTCTTAGTTCATGCGATTAATAAATAAATTTATGTCCTTTGACTTTTCAGCCTCATTAGCTAAATCATTTGCTTTCTCATTTGTTTGGTGCATGTCCGTTTGGAGGAACATTTTCTTTTGTTTTAAAAAATCTATTTTCTCCTCTAGAGCTTTTCGTTTCAGTCGTTTTGTTTCAGTCTTTTCTTTGGATCTTTCACTTTCTAAATACTGCATGTATTTTGCTCTACCTGACGTGGCAGCTGCCCTCATTTCTTTAGTAATTTTTAAGTCATAAATAGCCCCAGACAGCTTAATAAATTCATGATTTACATGCTGGAAAATATATGAAGCATCTTTTAAATTTTCTATTTCCAAGGACTTGTTCCCAGTGGCAGAAACACTGCGACGCTGCGTCGTACGTCGCAGATTTTGGACAGTGTCTGCAGACTATTTTGTAATCAAGTTTATCATGTGCTCATAAAATAAATCCCATCATGAAAAATATCAAAGTTATTAATCACACTTTCTAAAGAACTTAGCAATTATTATATAACTCAAATTGCTAAAATATGCAATCCTCTCGCCCTCGCAAAATCATCGCCCCCCCCCCCCCTTCTTTCTTCCCTAGACCTAGTGACTGCGATTTGACTTTGAAGTACGCTAAATGCCTCATATCGGTATTGGTCAAAGGCCGATGTTTTCTACGCGTTTCATTCCGATACGTTTCTGGCACGGAGCCTTTGGCTTCTGGAAATAACACGTGGTTTTTACTTTGAGATGGATACGTATATAGATAAAATTCGTTATTTTGATTGCGATGCTACATTGTTACGAAAAAACTTAAAGCAGCATTATTCACGCCAGCATGAAAATAAACCTCCGAAGTTTCGATCGATCTCTACGACTGCAAATCAATCATTTTTTAAAAACGGGAGCGAAAAAAGAACAAATTCTGAAATTGATAAAGATGAGGAACAGAGTTCAAGCCAAGATTTCCCAATTTTTAACGTTCTAAGCATTAGTTAAGAAATATGGAATTAATTATCATACACACTTTCAAAATGTATCTACATATGTGCAAATGCAAAATTCCATAAAATCAAAAGTTGTATCAAGAATTTTAGAGGAAGTCAGCTCTGTTTTTCCTTGTTTTAAATAATAAACAATGATACTATGAAATCTTATATATGCATAATTGCAGAACAATTTATCTGTTTGCATACAAACCATTAAAATGCATATCAGGATAAATGTGCTAATAAGTTTCAAAGTTTTTGTTTCGTAAAAAAAGCAATTATTTATTGCATTTTAAATTAAAAACATACCAGGAAGACATTTTTTGGCATACTTAATTTTTTTTCTATCAATAAACAGGAGGCATAAATTTTTAAATAACATCTAACATATTGAAGAATATTTCATTTATATGAGCTAGTGATGTATTGTTTTGAAAAATTCACCAAAACAGAAAGACACCAAGTGCTGTGTTTAAAACGGAAAAGTACCCAAGTATAATTTTCTGCATAGGTATTTGTATAGTATGCTTAATATTACTTCTGAAACAACTTGATACTTCATTATTGTTAATTATCTGCCCAAAGAAAAGATTAATCGTCATATGTTTTTGTTTATTAATTCATACAATTATATTATACAAATAATAAAGATGTTATATGGTTTTTAATTTATGTTTGTCGTATTTTAATAGTTGTAAGTTGATATAAATATTTCAAAAAAAGACAGCAAAATATTTATAGTTGCGCACTATTCTGCAGACTATTTTTAAGAAACCCAACCTCCGTTGCAGACTATTGAAAAGTATTCTACCACTGGGGCCTTGTTCACCGAAAAACCTCATTGTCCATGTGACAGTATTAACACCATTTTGATAATCATCCAAACTTTTTCATAATAATTATTGCTAAAATAAGTTTGTAAAAAATTATCAAGGGAATCACTCTTTGGATTGAAAAAAGTAAATTCAAATGAATTTGGCTTTACAATATTTAACAGAAAATCTGCATATAGTAACAAAATTTCGTCACAATCTTTTCCCAAAATACGTTCATTTTGCGACAATACAATCAATACCTTTTTCATTTTTTCCTGTGCTTTTTCGGGATATCCAGCCATTACTCGTGGATCAATGCAAATCGCAGGTCTTAGTAGTGCGTAATTCACAGGACATTTCTGCATGAAATGTTTTATCATTGTTATGATGTTTTACCGGCTATCCTGTCTGAGTGTGAACACATCCTTGTCTGCTAATTCCTTATTTTTTATCTTTTCTTTTATTAGTTGCTCTGCAGCAAATCCTAAATACACTTAACTTTTATCATTACACAAGTTTGGGTCACTGAAGTTGAATTTGCATAAAGTCTCAGGTTTCTCAATTCTTTCATTCTCTGGTTTCAAAAATGATGTTGAATGCAATCAGTAACAAGTTTTAAAAACATCACTGGCAAAAAATGGAAGTAAAGGTTTATCACTTTGATACTGTTCTAAAAATGGTAACAGCACTTTTGACAATCATTCCTATGGAACCATGGACCAATAAAGGCCATCTGTAACTCCTCCCTTATTTCCCAAAGAGTATGCGATGGATATGGATTCGTAGAACGCGAGCAGTGTCGTCCCCCCACCCCATTCCGCGATAGCCACGTCGACCGAGATTAGAGCCGCCGAGAAGGAGGAATTAGAAAAACAATAATCGGTGAAATTTTAAATTTTTTAACAATGGCAGAGGAAAAAGTAAGGACTTTCAAGGACTTTTTAAAAATGGGGCATAAAAATAAGGATTTGTAAGGACTTTTAAGGACGCGTACGAACCCTGTAATATAACTTAAAATTTCTTGGGAACTATTGATCATTGCGAGATAAATTTTATAACCATGGATAGCAAATTTTATTTCACTATTTTAGAGCTATTAAATTTAAAATCAGAATGACAATTACTTTTATAAATTTAAAATTGCTGAAATTTAGGTTCTCTAACAATGAAATAATGCTGTTTAACGTCTTGCAGTGCTATGACGCGAGTTTTATTGTTGGTGACGCCAGAGTGTTACCGAGGGATCTGGGCTATTATATTAGTAATCGGCGATGTTTAGGGAAGTATGCTAGGTGCAAATTGCCTCTTCATTCGAGAGGTTTCCCATCAAATCTGACGTGTTTAAATAGATATATATGCGAGAGAAATGTTTAACATTGATTGAAAACAAATAAAATAAACTTTTATGACAAGAAATATTTTTGTTATTTACATATTATTCACATATTTCTTTATTCAAAATCCTTTTCCGTAAACAACATTAAGTGTGAAGTATTTTTCGTTGTTGAAAGAAAAGAAATTAATTTGAAATACATGATTAATATAATTTCAACTTTCTTGGGAACTATTAATCATAGCGAGATAAATTTTATATCAATGGATAGCAAATTTTATATCACTATTTTAGAGCTATTAAATTTGAAATCAGAATGGCAATTACTTTTATAAATTTAAAATTGCTGAAATTTAGGAGCTCTAACAATGAAATAATGCTGTTTAACATCTTGCAGTGCTATGGTTGTGTTTTTTTCTGTTGGCAAAGTTTTATTGTTGGCAACTTCAGAGCATTATCGAGAGACAGATCTGGGCTATTATATTAGTGATGGCTATTTCCACTCCATTGGCAGATGAAAACTGTTTATTAATAGCATAAACTTTGCGACATAATATATGTCAAAGGTTTTCGATGGGTATCAAGTCTGGACTTCGACTTAGCCGTGGCAAAACATTAAATTTTTTCCTGTTTTAAACCATTCCTGGGTGGATTTATATGTATGGCAAAAAGCATTGTCCTTTTGAAATATCCAGTTAGCCCCACCTAATAAAGAATGATCATATAGCATATCTTGATATTGTACAGAGTCAATGCATCCCGAAATTCTCTATAAATTGCACAATCCATCATGAGTATGGGCTCCCCAAACCATTACTAATCCTCCTCCTATTTGCCGACTGAAGCATTCTCTCGGTTCCTTCCTCAAGTCATGCCAATGGTGTTTGTAGCCATCGAGGCAGAAAGGTTAAATTTGTTTTCATCAGAAAATATAGTTGTTTCCACTTATTGTTCCATAGCATGACATTTTTAGCCCATTTCAGATTTTCTACTGGATGATGTTTCAATAACTTGGTGTTTTCCTCACTTTCATTAATGTTGTATTAACATTCGATTTAAGACTTTTCCAAACTGTGACATGCCAAGTTTTTTTGCTGAAACGTTTCGAAAGTCCCTTTCTAGTTTGATAACCAAAAAATTTGTTGATTGTTCCGTGCTGTCAAAATTCTTTTTCTTCCAGACTGGTTTATTTTGTATGAAACATCTTTTCTAATTATGATACTGTGAATGACAGTTTTAGTACACTTCATTAACCAAGTATTTTTAATTCAGACTTGCCAGCACCCTTATAAAATAAAATTTTCTCACTTTGCAATAAGATAACTATCTTGTGGCATCTTCAAATAAATTGTAGACAACTTCAAAACTTGCAACTTTGCTTATCAGGTAATGCTTTCATGAAATACTTATGCATATATTTTATAATGATTCTGATGTGATGTATAATATGCTAATTTTCTCAGGTGGTCTTACAATTTCTTAACAGACACCTTATTTAATTTTGAGAAAAATGAGTCGATTTTAATAAAATTTAAGTTAATTTTTATAGTTTGAATAAGTTCAGAAAGTGTTTCATGATCAATGTGAAATACACAGGATAACAATTTGCACATTATGTCTTCTTCCTCAGAAATTCAACTCATTAGAGTGTGGTCTTATAATTTCTTAACGCACTATACTAAACTCTAAAATGCATTTTCAAGAGTCCCAGAACTACAAAATTTCTCCACACTGAGCGTAAAAATGCTCACGCTCACTATTGCTTGTAATGGCCACAATTTTCTTTAAAACTTTGCATAAAATACTCAAGTGACAAAATACTAAATACCACAATTAAAATGCCAATTATGTTGAAAAAAACTGCAATCATTTGCAATAAATTAATCTGTTGAATTTGACAGTAATTTTTAAAAAAATTATAATATGGGCATATTATAAGTAGATAGTGTTTTAAAAATTTTTGACAAATTCGAAAAGTATTTTTTCAAATTACATTTATGAAATTATAATGTATTATTTTTTTTTCTTGTCCAAAGAAAAATTTAAAAAATATGATCGAGACTAAATAAGAAATGCAAGATACACTTTGATTAACTGAGCAAGAAATTCAAATCCAGCAAACTTCAAAAATTCCGAGAACCCACAAACATGCAAAGAAAAAGATGCAATAAACAAAAAACATTAAAATGGGAACTTACCAAAACAAATAGATATACTCATGGCTTGAATAGAGCTCCAGTTCAAATCCAGATAGTACGTACTGGATCATGACTTTCAAAGTGTGGTAAAGGACCCACGTTCCAAAGCAAGCTAAATGAGTGCATGGATTATCCAATTTAATGCAAATACTGTGAAGAAAGGCATCCACTTTGTCAGCCTAAAGGAACATAAGAAAAGATCAATAAATTGTAGATTTAAAAAATAATAACACCATCACATTTCATATTACCCGTTATACCTTTTCCAAGCCAGATTTAAAAAAAAAAAAAATTATCACTCACTTGGAGCTATATTGCATAAATAAAATTTAAAGACGTTTCACATTTTAATAATGACAACTTGGTTATACTGATGGAAAACTTACTCTAAAATATCATTAAATATTAATAGCCTGTGGCATGCTTACAACTTGACGATTATAGAGGTTGAGGCATTCTGCCAAAGTTTTATTTTGTGATATATCTTGAAATTGGAGTATAGTGGATGACATATCTAAGGGTCATAAGCTTTCATAAGAAATAAAAATGTGGTGTACTGTCTCATGGTTTTTTCCCCCCAAAGAGAATGTACAGTGGAGTAGTGTTTTTTCAATTTCTCTCGAAAATAGAGAGTGATGGAGGGAAGGCGATCATTGATAACTATCAAAATTATCATTAACCTTCCAGGGGGCACGCCTATGCAAATGTTAGGACAAACGGGATTTTTCATTCCCAGGTCTCAGATTTGGAGTCAAAACTGTCCGATGGTCATTGCTATTTCTTCATGCGGTCCCTCTCTTCAGGATTAAATGGGCTTGTCCGAGTTTCAAGGTGATTTCATACAGTTTTATGCTGCTTGCTCGTGTAATTTGACAATTTGTTTCACGTCTTAACATTTCATTTTGGTAATTATATATCCAGCGAGCATTAGGATGATTTCGTATTTCATTGATAAAAATATTTAATATGTAATAATCCACCAAGGCGAAGAATTTTCATGAAAAACTTAGCCTCTGGCTTATGAAAAAACACCTTACTACTAGAACCCAAAAAATCTGATCACTGCCATATTGTAATGTCTTTAAATCTTAATTATACATCACAACCTGAAAAAAAAGTTAACAGCAACCAGCATCGAGAAGAACAACTTGTGGTTTGTGTTTGAAAGAAAGAAAATGCTCATCAAAATCCATGAAATGCAGTAGGTGCAACATATATACTTCCAAGCATACCTTCCCTCTCTAACAAAAGTTCAAAGTTTTGAATGCAAGGACAGTGATTTGAGACTAAGAAGAAAGTCTTTGTTGAACAATTTTAGATTGTATTACAGTCTTTTTAATTATATATTGCTTAATACCTTTTTACAAAACAGTCTTATTATATCTCATTACTTTCTCTGATTTCAATATAATTTTAGATTTTGCAAATAATATTGAAATTAATTTACACTCTTTATGAATAGATTTGCTTTTCTGACGTGTCTCTTATTAGTATTACAAAATATCTTACAAATGCCATAGCACAAAAGAAGAAAATTATCGTGCGCAAAAAGTACGACATGTGCCTACTAGCGTGAAAAATATCGAACCCGCTGAAAGGTTGAATATTAATAGTCTGTGATGAGCTTGTGATTATAGTGGTTGAAGCACTCTGCCCAAGTTTTATTTTGCAATATATCTTGAAATTAGAGAATGGTGGGTGGCAAGCAATCGTTTGAAGACATATCTAAGGGCCATAAGCTTTCATATCCAAACGATGGTGGATAAATGGAATTAAAAGTAAAGCAAGAACATAAAAGTTTTCTAAAATATAATTATTAATCTCAGATTTCAATGATAATTAATACATCATAAAAGATTCTGTAAACATGAAAATGTTAAAAGGAAAAATGATTCAAAAGTAAAACTAAAAAGATAAGAGTAAGCATTTACCTCTTCCTGAAGAGCAGCCAACTCTTCTAGTAGATGAGACAACTTGTCTCGCTGTCGTGCACGATTATGGCCTGTTATTTGCACCAAAGTACAAAATGGGCGCACACAGTGGCCAAGAAATGTCTCAACATATTCTTTGGTTTGTGGATTGAAGAGCAGAGGAGATCTGCAAGAAATTTTTTAAAAATTAACTGTGTATTTTTATACCTGTAGGTTTGTATATTTTTGTACATATTTTACAATTATTCTTTTATAGCACTAACAATTAATGAAATTAAGTAGGAGCTTATACATTCAATTATATAAATAACATCAACTTTCATACATGAAATATATAGTGACATGTCTTTTCACCAAAATGTGAAAAATAAATGAGAAAGGCTTCAAGTAAGGGAAATCCCCCAATCCTTTCCAATTCAAATAATTCGAAAGGGGTGGCGATGACAGAAAAATGTTTCTAAAATTTTTCAAAGGATTGAAGTACTTGTTCTGAAAGGTATAAAAATTATTTGAGTATTTTGTATAAGAACTTTTGTTTTGTCTCAGATGAAATTTATTCGAATTCTGAACATGCTTGACAGTTTTTAATAAGCATGGAAACTGAATAACTGATCTTAAGATTACCATGTATACAAATCAGCAGTTTGATTCTCTTAAAACTAAACCAGTAATTAAAATGAAATGAATTAAGCAGACTGAAATTGACATAAAATATAGAATTACTCAAGCACGGTTTTAATGCTTTCTTACTTTCCAATATATTCTCACAAAGTCAAACTTAATATTTTGATGAATCTCTATGCTTTTGACCTCTCTCTCAGTTCAAAAGTATACCTTTGGAATTAATGTGAATAAGAACATAACTCAAATTGCAAAGAGCTAGATGGATGAAATTTGGTATGTGGTATTTACGCACAGACTGCATATTCGTATCAACCCTTCAGCCAAATCTGTCTAAACGGGAGAGTACCTGTCTGTCTATATGCATATATACATGAATGTACTCGTACACAGAATGAATCAGACAGACAAAATTTGATATATGGTATTATACATCAAAATTATACATAGCATCCTGAAAGGTTTCCTTACCTCACAACATTTAATTAAAGTATATGATGATAAATATTATTACAAATTCATAAAGGACAACTCAAAAAGTTTTTTTTAGTAACACAAACAAGGTTAGGCAATTTGCAGCGGCAGGCTTTTGCAGCATGTAACCCAAAGACAACTTGTGGGAAACATGGTTCAGTCTTGATGTGTTACATGTCACAAAAGATATATATAAAGATACATATGGAAATTACTGCAATTTCATTTGTGCTTCTTATGCCCAAATTAATTTAAAAAATAGATTTCAATAATTTTCAGATTAAATTATGTTTAAAGCACCAAGATTAAATTAATTGTGAAGTAGAATCAAATTCAGAAAAAAAATGGAGTGGGTATTTTTTTCAGAAAAAATGTAAAAAAAAATTGATAAAATAATTTTTAAACCTTTTTTTACGTAAATATCAAAGATTTTTGAAATATAATAAAATCTAAAAAAAAAAAATCATTTTCTAATTCCTTGCATTATTTCAAAAATAAATCAAAGGAAAAATAAAAAACCTCCAAAATGGTAACATTTTGACTTTAAAATCTGGCTAACTAGTGGTAAATGCCCGTTAAAAACTGCTTAGGAGTCTGGTAATACGTGTTGGCTTCATAGACAAAGCAAAAACGAAACAATGGAATGCATTCTGTTTAGCCATGGAAGTGAAATGTAACTGTCCTAAAACTAGGACGCTGGGCACTTAACAGGTTAAATACACTTTTTAAATTGTGCTTAAAGAAGAGACAGTGTACAAGCAATAATGAATAACAATAGAATCTTAACTGAAAACTTGAAATAAATTGAGATAAAATCAAAAATCGTATCTAATTTATCTTGAATATCCATAAATCAATCTCAATTGAACACTAAAGAAATTTACAATTAATAACTATTTTATGCTTTTTGGAACAGATCTTTTATAAACCTTTATATTATAGCTTTTAAGATCAAGCCTTGACATTTTAGTAATTCAATCACATTGTAACAATGATTCAAATAGAATAAAAACTAAACTTTTAAATCAAATTTTTATTTTTGACCTTCTAAAGAGACAATCAAAAGTAGCTATCAATACATGATTGATTAAAATTTTAAACAGATGAAATAAATAAAAATAAGTCACTGATATTTAACCCCCACCTAGATATAAGTTTCAAGTCTAAGCAGCGAAATTAACTCTCCATACTGAAAGGTCCGAAGCGTAATGTGCAACGAACCTACGGTTCGAGAACGTCTCACTCTCTCTGTAAAATTTCCACCTTGTGGGGAAAGGGATATTTCCTAGAACTGTTAGGGGATATCCGAAAATAAATTCTCAGTAATCCTCAAAACTGGCCATTAGCATTTCAACCCAGAACGAATTTCTTTCAAATAAAACCCCTTAAGATTGTCAGCTGTCATTGTGGTTTTTGAGGGGGGGGGGGCAGGGTGCTCGGAGTATCCTACGAATCAGAGTGTTAAAGCCCCTACTTCCAAGAGAATACTGTTTGTTTGAAAACCCCGAGGGATTCCGAAGGTCACAGACTACCCCTCATGAACTATTTTACTCTGCAGAGGGTGATAAGCGGCCTCCCGGAGGATAAACACGAGTGCATTCCCGGAGGTTTTTCGGTGACCTTCATATTTTGCGTTGAGGAGAAAATGGGGGAGGAAATTATCGATGGCCGCTTAAAAATTCAAGGACCTCATCCTTTATTCAATGACTTTCAAGGGCCTAATTTCATAAAAAAATTTTCAAGGACTCTCAAGGACCGTGGGAACCCTGTCACTATCATATGTTCATAGATATGTTACCCCTTCCTTTACCCAAACTTCAGCACTTTTAGCTGGCAAATATTCACTTTGATTCTTACAGCACATTTGAAATAATATTAAAATGCAGTATTAATTTCGATTTCATATTAGAGATTTATTAAAGGACTGTAATGCTTGATGTACTTAAATCTTCTAACCAAGTAACATTTCATAATGTGGACAAACCATTTCCAGATCATATGCCTGAACCACAGTTCAGTGCCATCCTTATTATGTAAGAATATCATAACATACTTTTGATGCAAATAATAGAATGTCTGAAAGTCCCAACATATTACAGTGGTGTGCAAACCGGGGGTCACAAGAAAGTTTTTGTGGGTCGCTAAATTCAAATAAATTCATTTGACAACAAAAAATTTAAGGTTTTTTCTTCAGAAAATGTGGTCTTGGCCCCTGAAGGGGTCGCGAAAAAATTTTACACAAAGCGATGGGGTCAGAAATGAAAATAGTTTGAGCACCTCTGACACATTACAAAGTTACGTAAAAGTAAAACTATGTGCAGTAATTATTTTGCAATGTCGCTTTACAAAATAGTTATTTCCAGAATTCAACGGCAGCTATTACAACTACTATTAATTTCATAACTCCTCAGATATTTCCCAATACTTGGCATGGGAGCGAGTATTGATTGGATGCACTATGAGGAACCAAGATATCTCGCATTGAAACTTGCTAATTTTTGCAGCTAAATAATAAGTTCACAGATATATTTTATTTTTATCCTCGAACATTTATTAACATAATTTTCAAATGTGTCCGATAACTCTCAGATATTCTATATGGGAAAAAAAAAAAAAAAAATTCAGTACCTTGGCATTAAAACTGGTGGTTTGATGAATGATTTTATGGCATCTCTCAGAACATCTACAATATGCATGGTTCCCAAGACTTTGCCAGGTTCACTGCACTTTGCTTGATTCAAGTAAAGTAACTGTAAAAGAGCATCAATTATAGAAAAAATCCGTGACAGCTGTGTAGTTAAAATTTAAGTAAATAAAACCTTTTCATACTTGTAGCACTGATCTGGAAAGAACGCATGGCGATGTTTTGCTGAATTCATTCAGAAAATCCTATAAACAAATAATAAATTTTAAAATATACAATTCTCAAGAGTACACATAAATAAAGGTCCTAAATTATGCAGGAATTTCTTATCACACAATAATTTAAAAAAAAACCATTTTATAGAAAATACTATCCCATAAAATGTAGAGTGAAACAGATTAATAGGACACTTTTGAAATAATCACAAAACCTTTAGTTTTGACAAGTAAAAATATTGATAGATAAACATTTGTGATTACATAGCATTTAATGATACTCATGAACAGAAAATTGCATCTTGCAAATGATATTCATTTTTGCTTATGCTTTGAAGTTAAATGTCTCGGAGCATAGTAGAGTGGACTTTATAACACCACTACCTAACCTTTTTAAAATTTTCTGGAGTACATACCTTACAAGGTGGTTTTATTTTCATTTATGAATCTCCTACACAAAGATTAACCCAATGTACGACTGAGTTAGGCGAGGGAATAGTCATTTCGAATCTGCGAAGAAACTTGTGCTGAAATCCGGTAATTGATTTGCCATTCCTCACAAAACATTGAAAAGCAAAAATATGCTGTTCTAACATCCTCAACTGAAATGCTAATCCTGTGAACAATGGAAAAGAATGTCCCCATCTCTCGAAGGCCAAGCATGAGCTGTTTCAAACACAACTGGTTTATCAGTGACAAGAATCTAGTAATATAATAACTACATGACTTTGATAAGGATCTATATATAAGGACATGATTGACTAAGATCCTAAAATAATAACTGGACCACAATCAACTTCAGAAATTTCAAAATAACACTTATTTTTTACTCTATTAATGAGCACATTAATCTACATAGCTAGCTGTCAATGCACTTCCGAAATTTTAACTTCAATCCTGAAAATTTAGAAGACGGTGTATATGTTACCATTAAAATGTATAAAGCAATTATTTCATAGAATAATTAGATATTCAATTATGCAATTCATGAAATATCTAATTACTCTATGAAATAATGGATTCCATGTTTTAACTGTAACATATATATATGTGGATGGTTTCTCATAAAATATTTTATATACACCAATTTTCAAAGAATGTTATTCCTTTCAAACAAATAATTAAATATGAGTAGTCATGATTTTTCATTAATGGTCGATGGTTTATTTCGTAAATCTGTACATTAAAATCTAATGGCAAAATAAATAATCTCTGTGAAGAACATTTCAGATATTAGAGGCAGACCAATGCTTTTATGTTAAGTATTATTATAAAGTGAAAGAGCCATAGCACATTCATCAATTAAGATTGACAAACATAAAAAAAAACCAAAAGAAACTAAAATTAACAAATAATCATTTTACGAATTTCATCATTAGTAATTTAAGGCTTTCCATCTATCAAAATTAAAGAAATTATTATATTCAGAAAAGCATTTCAACAAACTACATCAAAGATAAAATATCTTATTAGCTTACCAGAGCAGAATGAAATGTTACACATTCTGTTATGTTACAGATAGTTCGCAGACGTGACACCAATAAAGAAAGATATTCAACCGATTCTTTGCGTGTCTTTATTTTAGTATATCTTGGAAATGTTGGAGGCAGCAAACGTTGATTCACCAATGGCTCGAAACCCAAAATAGTGGGATAATCAGCTAGTGGGGAGGGGAAAAAAAGTAATGAAAAAAATAATGAAAATGTATATTAAGCAGATATAAACAATTATTCTAAAAAGAAAACATTTAGAACAGAAGAAGCAACACATGCAGAACAATAGTTCAGAAAATAAAAATTTAATTTGATATAAATTTTAATACTTAAGGTGATGACAGGAAATAAATACTAATAATACAACAAAATCGTTTCTAACTCATAGAAATATATTATATATATATATACAGCGTATACACAAATGAAGTGGCTCATTTAAAAAATTAATAAAAAAAACCCCTACAAATGTTGGAACTATACATACATTTTTTTAATGAGAGCGCATCTCAAAAAGTTTCTTTTTCAGATAGGTAACATGATATTTCGGTGGTCTAGGGGGTCGTAAATTAATGGAAATCAAAAATTTGTTTAGAGCCATTATCTGAGAAAACATTAAAACTGGGAGAAAAATAAAAGCATGTATTTGTAGGGAATTTTATGCTCCTTAATTTATTAACTCGCATGTAGTGTGAAAACTGAAGAGTTTTTGTAATATTCAAGAAAAACTGAAAAAACAAACCAGAAAACATGCATCGGCTTCTGCTGATCGATAGCCAATGCGTGCAGAATTTTCTTGCTGTAACAAATTTAGAACAGCGTAACGCTGTGTTAGCTATCTGAAAAAAAGACT
Organism: Araneus ventricosus; assembly: GCA_013235015.1. Lineage (NCBI taxonomy): Eukaryota > Metazoa > Arthropoda > Arachnida > Araneae > Araneidae > Araneus > Araneus ventricosus. The sequence continues at coordinate 18,292 of BGPR01007941.1, read as the reverse complement.
TTTTGAGATGCGTTATTTAAAAAAAAAAGTGTAGTTCTAATATTTAGTTTTTTAAAAATTAATTTTTGAAATGAGTCACTTCATTTGTGTACACCCTTTTATATATATATATATATATAATGACAAAAGAAATTAAATCTATCCAGCAGTTTCATCTTTTAAACAAAGTATTTTATTAAGCGCCATGAGAAACATGATTTTATGTATGTTTCTGAGGAGTCAAAGCAAAAAAAGGTGACAGACAGTACAAATTTCATGCAAAGAGAGATTCTGAATAAAGTTCATGTAATACTTCTATGAGGGAGGAAGGGGGGAAAACTTGAGTAAGCAAGGTTTGTTGTGCCAGGCTTCTGTTTGTTTCTTAAAAGTTAAACTAAATAGAAATATCGATGTGAACACCATTAAAGCTCATTCAGCTTTGGAAGAAGACAGTCATAATCTAGTGCCGCACATACTAGCAAGTCCTCTGGGATAGTGTTGTCTTTCACACTGCATCTCTGGGAATTATTTGTTCCACACAAACGCTAAGGTTTATGCATTGTACCAGTCACGGACACTGTAAAGCCCAATAATTGCAAAATGACTGTGATTCTGTGGCTGTGCTCCTATCCAAATTCTCTTTTTGCCAGCTGTTGTTGTTTAAATTGGGACCTATTTCAAAATTCCTGAATGAACACTGATATCAAAGTCTGAAAATACATCCCACATTCCTCTCCGACTTTCATCTCCTTTCTGCTTGCATACACAAGCAGTGTTGTAAATAAGTGCTTTTACAGTGTAAGCTCACCATAAATGCTGATATCATAATATGTTGTCCGGAGCATTTAAATACATGAACAAAGTAAAGATTATGCCAGAAATTGTATCCTTCTTCCACGTTAAAAATAAAAGAAGACAATTTCATTTTCGAACAAAAAAGCAATTGACACAAGGAGAAGAAATGAGCAATAGGTATAAATAATTGGTACTTTTAGTTACCGTTAGCCGGGCGCAAGCGAAAAATCGCCAAATAATGTAGAATTCCGCCAAATTTCTTATAACCATTCTCTTGGCGACTTGGCGCCGTTTGGTTCACAATTGGCAACATTTGCGCCAAATCGCTTCACTTGGCGACTTGGCTCACGTTTGGTTCACAATTGGCGACATTTGCGCCTGGCAAACGGAAAAGTACCAAATAATTATAGTACATATTTCATTTTTAACAAATCGGTTTCTAAAATCAATTTTGTTATTAAATTAATATCTATGGCAAAGAACTCGTATGTAACATTAATAAAGACAAAAACAATATATTAAAAATACCATGAATGCAATTTTAAAAAAAACTTGACTAGTATCCAAAATGAACTAAGCAGAATAACTAAAATTACCTCTGTTGCTACTCTCAGCATTTGGATCGGGACGAATGCCCAGATGAATAGTCTTTTCCATGATAGGGAGTAATTCATGACACTGAATTAGAAATTTATCCACTTCATCCACAGCAAAACACTAGAAAAACACAATGCATGATACTATACAGTTTGATGCAGAAAGTGCACGAAGAACAACTTTACTTCATCTTTAAGGAGTATTAAAATCAGTGCAAATCTTGGAAAATGTTTTAATTTTTTAACAAAGTAAAAATGCAGTGAAAAATCTATTCTACATTAATTCAAAGAAAAAATGCTTAGCATGAATCGGATCTTAATTGAAATTACAACTTGTTGAGCAGAATCAAAGTGTATTACCTTTTTCTTTTGAAATAAAAGAAGAGCTTGGTAAAGTATTCGGCAGAATTTTATTCTTGAATACAGAGCTACCGATTCTTCATGCTGTAAAAAAAAATAAATTTAAATAATTAAACAGCTAATCATATTTATTCAATGCAAAATATTTATTAAACAATTATGAAAACTCATGATAAACATTCAAATAAGGAAGTAGTTCAGTACATATAATACTAATGATAGGAAATAATTACAATAAACTAACAGAAAATATTTAATTAAAAATCCTACTTTGAAATTTTTTGTTTAAAATTCTTTTTACAGATGAAGGTGGAAAAACCATAGAACTTGAATTTAGTATAGTAAAGACCAGGGTTGCGGTGATTTAAATCAGTTGATTAAAATCACTGATTTAAATCGTGATTTAAATCAACTGATTTTTTTTAAAAAAATTACCGATTTAAATCACTTTATTTTAAATATCAAGTTAATCTGCTTTAATGAAATAAAATTGTTCATGTATCTTTAAATAATGATTTTAAAATATTTTTAAATATATATTTAAAGAAAGAATATATAGAACATAAAAAAAAATATATTTCATTGAATTGATGTAACTAGAGTACTTTCTATATCTTTATTTTTGTCAACGCAAGCAAAATAGATTTTAACCCTTTGCGGCGCAAGACAATTTTTTTGAAATATGATGAGAAAACATCATGAATGGGTTTAGTTTATTGTCTAGACATAGAATCTACAAAAAAAAGTATTTTAAAAAACTTGCTTCATTCCGGGGGGGGCGCCGCCTCAGGAGAACTCCCTTAGATACAGTCACCGTGATACACTCGAAAATTATTGTTGAATCTTACAGAAAATTATAAATTAAAACTTCAAGAATATTGGAACAAAATTTTCAAGTTACTTTGCTAAAATTGTTAAACATCCAGATCTAAAAAACTTATCTCCGAGTCAAGGAATTTTCCCAAACTTTATCTCTAATAATTCCTATTCTGAAACAAAATTTCATAAGACTGCTATATACATTCTAAAAGGAGTACTATTAGCCCTATCCTAAACCTATTATTTCCATGTATTTATATGAGGATCATGTTCACAAAGAAAGAACATAGTAAAATGCAGTGAGTTTCATTTTAATATTGGAGAAAACTAAATAGTGTTCGGGGCAACAAAGTTTTTATATTGCAATAATGTTCAAATGTAAGATAATTAAGTAATGCATATAAATGCTCCAAAAGATATACAAACACTTACATAGTGCATTTTAAACTATGATCTATACTTATAAAAGACGATGTTTGTGAGCTTGTGCGCAATGTCCAGATGAATCTATGACACTTACAGTCATGAAATTTGGCACGCAGGTAGTCCTGATGGTGACTCAATGCACCTTGAAGCCTGAATTTAAAAATTTTATCTAGAAATATTTTTTTATTTAATGTTTTGGGTCAAACAGATTAGGAGTAGAGATAGCTTCAAAACTTGTGTTTGTAATGAACAGCTGAGTGTAAAATTCCATAATATTTTAACATACAATAATATATCTATAGTCAAGAAATTACAATTTTTATTATATTGTTCCTTTTTTCCTTAATAAAATTATCTTATATTTCAAAAGTATATTATTGTTATATTTTAGTTCAAAAATATTTTTTAAATAGTTGTTAGTTTTGAATTAAATTTTAATTTGTTTTTTTAAAAATAAAGTACAGCTTAATGACTGGTATGTTGTTATATAATTCTATGACTGTAATGCTGATTGTCTAATATACAAATGTTAAATAATAATATATATATATATATATAGTTTAAAAAAATCATTAAAATAAAAAAAATCTTGATTTAAATAAAAAAAATCCGATTTAAATCAAATAAATCGATTTTTTTTGAAAAAAATCAAAAAAATCAACAACCCTGGTAAAGACTAAAAGCAGGCATTTCAGTCACTTTTGAAAAATAAAAACCCTTCAGTTAAAAAAAAAAAGGTGGGGGGAGAAGGGTCCAATAGTTGTTTTTCCAACATAAAAATCTGAAATAAAGTGTCCATTTATATTTTATTACATTTAATTTGATAATTACTATGAAGAAAAGAGGCAACATTAATAACAATAATAAAAAGAATGCTTTGAAAACTGGAAAAAGTTGGAAGCTTTTTTCAAACCATTTGGCTATTACACAATTTTTTGTTTTTTTATTTATACAGTGGAATCTCCCTAAAACGAAATCACTTGGTTCCAGTTGAAAAATTCGCTATAGAGAAAATTTTCTTATACGGAGATAAGAGATTTTTGCAGTTATTTAAAGTAAATGTTATAAACCTTTTAGTATGTGCGATAAGTTCAAAAATATTTAATTATGACTTTCAATTAAAAATGAAGTAATATTTATTATAAATTTATTAAAATTATACTAATTTTTATTGTATAAACAAAATGCTTAAAAGTGAAGACAATTCACCAATTTAGAGAATAATATATACTAGTGCGGATAAACATAAAATGTGTATTGTCACATCCATTTGCTGTTTCCACCCTGATTCTTGGAATTTTGACCCGTAGAAATGTTGCTCCCTCTGTAGAAACCCAGGCCCCCACAACTGCATTACCCTTCAAATAGCATTCTATTGTTAGGTGTTATCGCTGGAATGAACAATGCGAGTGGTTTCAGAAACAGGCACCTGTGAGCGATTTGTTTGCCCAGAAATTAGCAACTTTCTCCAAAAATGACAAAAATCGAAAAGATGAAGGTCTGAAAAAATTCGTTATAGGGAGACAACCATTTCGTTATATGGAGAATATTTTGAATGTTATTTAACATTCCGATTAAAAATTTCGTTATAGGGAGAAATTCGCTGTAGGGAGACTTCGTTGTAGGGAGACTCTACTGTATTTTCTGAGGAACTACTACAATTAACAGTTGACTGTTTCCCACCACCATTAATGATAAAGATGATATAAGGAAGTTATTAAACTACACCTGAAATCTAAGAATACTTTTTCTTACAGTATGAAGATGGATGATTATAAAGCCTACATAATGCAAATTTCAAACAAAACATTGCAAGTCACGACTGTGTCTATGACTTAAATGTGATGTTTGTTATAGTTAATATACAACAGAATTCATTCAAAATGATAAACTAGTTAAGGCATGTAACAATAGGAAAAAATTATAAATAAATAACACTCCCCTTACATTTTTTCCCTTAAGGTCTAAAAAAAATATCTAAAAAGAGATAAAAATATCTAAAAAGATATCTGCTACACACAGGGATGAGATTGGCAAAAAAGCAAAAAGACTGAAATCATACGAGAGCAAAACATTTGTACCATAATTTATACGCAAAAGATGTTTTAAGAAGTAAAACATCAGAACACGCAATATGATGAAAATATTACACTATAATAATTAATAACTTAATTATTTATAATTCTGTATGTATAAATAAGAAAAAGAATATTAAATTATTATTATTATTATTATTATTAATTAAATTATTATTATTATTATTATTATTAATTAAATTATTATTATTAAATCATTCACATTAAAAGTTAACAAACAAATTTAACACATCATCAGGTGCATCAGAAAATACAAAATTAGACATTAAAACATTTACCACCTGTACATCACTGCGATTCAGCATACACCCAACACAAGTCTGAGAAGAATTGTATTTAATAGCCTTTTGATAGAAGTTAGCTCAAAAAATAAATAAAAATAAGGACAAATAATTTCTTTTGCTTCATGCAATTGTGTAAAGTGTATTAGCTCTTTATAAATTATAATAATGTATCATATACTGATTTCTGTTTTCTTTTATTTTTAAAAATTTTTGCAAAAGTAACAGCACAATGATTTTGCAACTTATAAAGCAAGAGGGGTCGAGATATTGTACAGTTACAATGACAGATTCATTTAGCATTATTGTTATTTGAAACCCTTTGAAACATTTCCTTAATTGTTAAAGAAATGGTTTTCTTTCGTTTTTTTTTATTTGTGTGGCTTTTGTTGGCAACAGATCTCTATTAACACGCTTCACCCCTTGTTTTGGAAGGCTCCTATCTTCGACAGATTTTTCTTCAATAAAGGATGTGTTTGCATCCTCTGCAAGTTTATTTTCAGTAGAGGCTAAAATTTTTGCACAGTCTTCATTAGTATCTCTCTGTTTAATTACTGGCATAGTTGTCGGGACTACACTATCTCTAGAATGCCTAGGTAAATCATGTTTTATTTTTTTATTTATGTCTTATTCTCGGCTTTTTTGTTGTATTTGCACACAGCTTTTTAGCTGCCTCTTTTGACAGGAATTTCTTTTTTTTATGTAGTTTATTTGTTTTTGTTCCATTTTTTTTTATTTCTTCATCTTGGTATGCCCTACAAGATGACCTTAAGTTTCCAACTAATTTTTTTTCAACATGTTCATGCAATTTTTTTTTTTTTTTTGCAAAATATGCCACAGAGGTTTTGTTTTCTGCAAAAAGGTGGTATTTAATAATTTAAGCCGCACGGATGAGCATATTTTCCCAGAATTTTCTTTCGAAAACGGAGGATAGGGAGGTTTCTTTTCTTTGTGTGAAAGCGGAATTTTCAGAAGAAAAAGCAAATTTTTGCAGTAAAAAAAAAAAAATAAATAAAAAATTTAAAAAAACGGAATTTTGAGAGAAAAAAGACAAAAAAAGCGGAATTTCTTCAAAATAACAAAAAAGCGGAAATTCGCGAAAAAGCGGAAGAATCTCATCCCTGTACACACAGATTAGATGAATCAACTGATCATTGCAAATAAAAGTACTGAATAGCCAAATTTACAAGCAGTCTGTACATAATCAGCCAAAATAAATAAATAACAGTAATAAGGAAATGCGTAAAGATGTCTATTATTTATCAATCTGAAAAATAAATAAGATGTCATACGTACTCTTGTCTGGACTTCCATGTCCTGTTCTTCACCGGGTTTGGATCGAGTTAGCTACAAGAAAACAATAGGATGAAATTTCATTTTCTGTAGCTACTAAACAAGAAAATGATAAAATGAGTGCGTCTCTCATTCAATTTACGAAAAAATTAACTGAAGGAGCATCTTTAAGTTTTATGAAAATTACATTTCATCAATAGCCCAAACTTAATTGAATAATCTGAATACAAACAGATCAAAACTTTTACTTCTTTGACTACTAAAAACATTTTCAGTATTTAATGAAAAATATACATTTTGCTTAAAACTCCTCCCAACTTCTATAAGGATTAACAATTAAGCTAATAATCGACACTCGAAAATCAGAAAACATTATTCTAATAATGAAACAAAGGAATAGAACAGAATAGATACCTTTACTTTTTTTAATAGTTCTTCTTCCACTTCTTTCAACATAGCTGTGGCTTTACCCACTGGAATATCGTTAGCTAATTTGTATCCATACATCACAGGCTGAAAATCCTCCTAATAATAATAAAAAATACACAAACAGTTCATTTATTGATTACCACGTTTACCTTTCAAAATAATGATATAAAATTGCAGATGTTGCTAGCTCTTCTAAATTAATGATGACCCAAGTCAATTTATACTACTGAATACAGCATTCAATCATTCTATTATGCATTCATTGCCTTATTATGCAGCAACTGATTCATATATTTCTGTCATAAGATGTCTGATCTTTATAATGTAACAAATAACAGATGCCCCAGTTATTTGTTTTGGTCTACAGCAGTAGTTTCCAACCTTTTTGGTTGTGTGGACCCCCTGTTGTGCAAAAAATACTTTGAGGCCCATTAACTAAATATAGAAAAAAATACATACATATGTCAATAATTAGCAAAGCTTTCTTATTAAAAGTATATTGATTATATCAATAAAAAAACCCTTCTTGTGTTAATATTTAGCTATCACAATTTGCGAGAAAATCCAAAAGCAAGCAGTCATGACTCAAAATAAAACTCAATGGAATTTTTGGCATTGTTTGCCCCCCACGAGAGAGTCGATATCTGGATTAAAACATGACAGTTTCAGCCTCAAGTCTTTTTCTACATTCAGCTTGTTTCTGAACTCATGCTTCAAAAAACTAAAATTGAGAAGGCATGTGCACACAGATAAGTGATCGAGAACCCCATCAAATATCTTAATGCAAATTTCGCAATTGCTAGATGCTGTTGCCCGACATTTATCCAGAACATGAACTATGACATTGTAATAAAAAATGATTTTAGAGTCTGGTCACATGATACTTTAATTAACAAATCTTCTTCATTTGATGGAACTTTCACTTTTTTTATGTAGTCTTCTTCAAAAGTATTTCTGGCCCATTGCTTCTCGTCTTTAATTTTCAAAAAGTAGCACCTCAAATAAATATGAAAAGCCCTATAACTCCCCGACTTCAACTAGCTTTCCGTGACCCATTAATACGCTATCTGTGGACAACAAGTGGGCAGTGGACCATGGGTTGGGAATTGCTGGTCTACAGATTCCCTGGAAAAAAGTATACAGGCAGCAGATAAACAAATTCCATAGATGGGACTTAATTGCCGAAGTAATGTCTACAGTCAGAATTAAACACCCAATTTGAATTTAATTAAAACGTTTTAAGTATTGAATACATATTTCTTTATGCCCTTTTTAATATCATATAAAATGATGAAAAAATGTTAAATTAATCATCAAAATTTTATAGTCCAAAATAAAATATGATCAAATATTTTATTCAGCATGAGCACCATTAGGAATGAAATATCCCATCAGGCATATTTGCTGAGGGCCAGAGACTAGTTAAATTAAATGGGTGATGAATTAACATACCATAGCCATAAAGTATGTATTAAATTAAAACCACATTCATTAAAATGGTTCATATTAAAACTTATGGCATCACACCACTAATATAGAAAATTTTAATCATGTACAAGAAACAACAGAACAAACGACAATTTTTTTTACCCTTCCAATTAATCTAACACAAACTATACTACAGCTAAATCTGGAAAAGTAAAATTTAACCCTCTAACTGCGTGTACTTCTAGTACAACCAATCACCCTAAATGCAAAAAAGAAAAGAAAAATATATGACATGTATTTATTGCAATACAGTAGCGAATCAAAAATATCTGCATGACTAAGTTTGCAATTTATAAGACATTTTTATAATTTAGTGGAAAGACAAACGGTAAGAAAAAAATATTTATTTTATTTATATATGAAAAAGAATTTTTATAATTTAGTGGTACATATGCCACAGCTGCAACATGTTGTTTATAAACCACATGCTGCGTCTAGCTATAATTTAAGTATGTGGTTTATAAACCACAACTGCAGTTAAAGGGTTCAACATTTTACAGGAACACAAAAATTTAAAGACATTGACCAATATAACGGAATAAAATTATCACAAAGGAAAATGCAGATAAGGAAAATTAATTTTATCAGTTTTTAACATCACAACTACCAATCTTTTTGTACTTAGTTAATTTGAGAAATTTAAAGCCTAACAAACATTTTTTTTGCCTAATTCATTACAGAATAATGGGATACATTACCTAACAAAGAAACCTGATAGGAAAGCAGTTAACACAAAATGCAGAAGCCATTTTACCTTCTGTGAACAGTTTAATTTATTCCGTTTCTTCTCAAACATATTTAGTTAAAATAAAACATGAATTTCATTACTTGATATAAACTCTGATCTATAAGTATTTTAACTTACTTTAAAAAAACTATAAGTGAAAAACAAAAAAAAGAAGGGGATTAAAAATATTTATAAGAGGGAATTCTATGCTACTGTTAAACATGCATCACTTAATAAAAGTTCTTTAATTGAACAGGACTGGACAAATAACGAGTGTGATAATTTCAAATTAAAATCTTGTTTTCATATTAATTAATAATTGCTTCGAAAAGCAAAAACTGAAATATTATAGACAGTTTCAAATCAAATGAAATTTTAAAATTACAGCATGCAGTAGAGAAAATTCTTACCTCTTCAAACACTCCAGCCTTGTTTATAAAATCTCTAATAACTTCCAATAACTTCAAAGAATGTATGCTAAAAGCTCGTATAATTTTATCTTCTACCATGTGAGGTTTCTGAAGGTATAAGTTCGTAAAAACAGTCTGTGCTAGCGAATGGCCTTCTAGCCAAGTCACCTAAAGTATGCAAAAAAGTATGAAACATTAATGGAATATTGGAAATTCTTGTTGAATTCTGTAATAATCTGAATACAGAGATTCAGCGTCTCAGAAAGGCAAAACAGAACAGAAATTATTACCAAACATGCAAGAGTAGCATCTATAATTCCAATTTGTTCTTCAACCGTTAAATCTTTAATCTTCAGTTTATCGGCCTAAAATATAAAGTAAACACTTCATTAAATACAACACTCATAATAAACAAACATTTTCATAACAAAGTCAATTAAAGCTTATAAATGAAAAATTTTCACATCTCAAAAGCATTAGAAGATAAATAAATAAAATAATCATTTAAATACTTCAGTATTTTAAAAAATCGTCTTTTGAACAAACTTCATAATTAAAAACCTTCAAATATGCCTCAAAACTACCTTTTCTCACTGGCGACAGAAACATAGCCATAAATGTGATCTCATACCAACATACATGCATATAGATGTAAAATTTGGGAAAAGAAGAAAAATGTTCAGTTGAATGACATCTTTACTGCTCTTGTTAAGATGAAGCTTTCATCTCAAGAGAGATTATTTTTTACCTCTATGGTATATTCCATGATCATTAACCAAAGTGACACACTCTCTATCAAGAAGCCAAAGACAAAAAGAGACTGCGAGAACTGCCCACAGTTTTTAAGTACAAGAAAAGGTGATCCACACATTTTTGCTAAGACAGCAACTTTTGAGGTTATCAATGCTATTCATAAGGCCAGATCGATGTCATACAGTAAAAGTTATGGTAATTAGATTTTGAGAGGCATGGGGAAAAAACAAAAAGATCATGTGACTTTAAGGATTAAGGAAAGTGAAAGTAGGAGTGCTTCTATATTTGTAATAAAGCAGAAGTACATTTAATTTTTAAAAATCAAGCAGTATTAAAAATAATTCATTTTAAAGGTTTGGATAAATTGAATTTATTACATATGAGGAGATTACATGCATATAAAATAAAAGTCATGGAATTCTAGCAGCAGTTTATCTTCAAAAAGAACCACTTCATTTAAGTATCTTACAAACATGGCTACAGGCAACTTTTCTTAGTTAAATAATTAAACATTAACTCATTGGGATATTACAAAATTAAAAAAAAAACTTGTCATTGTAATTAATATTTATAAAACAATCATGAATCTATCGTACTTTGAGTGCTTGGTCAAAGTTGAGAACTTTCTTGTTGCCTCGGTTGCACATCATTCCTGCATCCATTTTAGGGTCCATCATTTCAATAGCAGACATCGCCTCAAACAGACCAAACCTGTAGAAAATATTGAAAAAGTTATATTTTCAATTAAATAAACAATGTCACTCCCAGGGCTGACCGCCAGACCCAGAGCTACTTAGATTTGGTACAAACATACTTTGAAAGGTGGAATGCACCTCAGAGCATCTTTTCTGAAATTTTAATTAATTAAAAATTAAGCAAAATTTTGTCATTTTCTTTACTCTCCACAAATATTACAGCACAAAAATTACTTTTACACCATATGAAAATTAAAAAAAATTATCTTTCAATGATACTAATTAGTTGTCTATCACTTTTGAACAATACTTTTAATCGCTTAATGCAATTCAAAAGCACCTTCATTGTTTAAACAAATATTTAATTGTGTGCTTTCTTCCCCTTGTTGAAAAAATTAGAAAATATATTAGTGAATTTTACTTTCTTCTTTTATTTGATCAATTTTCAGTGAAATCTGTAAAGGAAGTCAGCAAGATAGTAAATATATAATGAAATAATCTAGTAAACTGAAAGATTATCTTGCTATGTTTTAATTATTTTTATCAGTGTTTTAAGCCAATTAGCATGTGCTGGGCATAAATGTGCCATGCCAATTTAATGTTGAAATCATATGCGATTTTAATTAATGTAGACAAGAACAGAACAAGTGCAAGGTTACAGAAAGAATGAGGCTAAATGTCTATTTGAAGTTTAAAACTACTTGTTAAAGGAACCATATTGAATATAAAATTATGCATAAAAGATTCAGTTCAAATTTTATTTTCTTAGCACTGGTCGCCAAAGGTGGCTAGTATAATAAACAATAGGTATATTGATGAAATTTCAAAGAATAATCACATAAATATTCTACATATCATCATGAAGAAGTTGTCCCAGTTCCAACTCTGAAAGTTATAAAAAAAAAACCCAGTTATTTAACCACATTATCCACATGACTGCATTTCAGAGATTTAAGATCTGACTTGATTATTAGGAACAACTCAAATTGATAATATGGGGTCGCTCCACAAATGATGTCATGCTTGGAGGGGGGAAGGTTCAGGAAAGACAGTTTGTGATAAGGGGAGGGAAGGTGTAAAAAAATGTGATGATCATACATTTTGGTTTAAAATAACATTTAAAAATCAGATATTAAATTTTGAAGTTATTTTGAAATTACCAGAATTTGAGGGTATTTTTTTAATTGGGGCTAAAACAACTTTCATGTGATTTTTTCACTTATATTCCTTTCTTTTCAAAAAAGGCATTCAGGATAGGTTCTGAGAATATGGTAACAGCAGAAATCCTTCAATTATTACAAACCTCCCCATCACACCCTTGAAATGTCCAACAAAAGTAGCCCCCACCTGGGTGAGTGGTAGAACTTGTATGTGTGCAAATAGGTTGATCTTATTGAGGCACGCGATTTAAATTAAATCTGTTTAAGAGATTTTGTGTTCTTAAAGTAAATATAAGATTTAAAGCAAAATATATCAAATTCCAAAATACTACTGTTTACAATTGCCTTTTATATAATATTTTATTACTATTGTATATTAATTACGTTTTTTGTTGTAAACCTTAATCTTATTTCATACAAAATAAGTATACATATAATCATTATTATTGTTATGCTCACAAATGTCATTAAAACACATAGTTAAAGTTTAAAAATAAAATTTGAAATATGATCTTTAACGTAGTGCTTTGTTTCTGAACTGCAAGTTTATATTTATGTAATATAGTGTGAGATGTGACAAGGGGGAGGGGGTATGGTGAAGTGTGACACTTTGTGACAAAGGGGGGGGAAGGGAGTCAAAAATATTGAAAAAAAGGGTGACATTTATGGACAGCCCCTCTGTGAAAATGTATGAGTAACTGCATCACCAATAACTGATATAATGCATGTTTCAATTCATTTCAGATCCACAGAATCAGTTCTATAAAATTATATAACTTTTATTTTTAAAATATAGTTTCATTTTACAGATTATCTACTACTTAAATGTAAAATAAATTGTTTAAATATTTCAATTAGTTTAAAAAATACAATACAATCACTCATGACCATTTAATTGGCCATGATACACAGCAAGATAAATTTTAATTGCTATCAGATAATATACAAAATACTTGAGATGATACAATATTGTCCAAGCTTCTACAGCAATACGAATATATCTGGATCACGATCATATCCGATAGATCTCAAGTGGAGTCAAGATTTAAATATAGGATCCATTAATCATAATCAGATCAATGTTGCCAGTCCAAAAAGTACAAAATGCTCTTTGTTAAATTGAGTAACACTTTAGATTATTAATTTGGCACAAAATGTCATGATAATAGATCTTATATTCCAAATCACTATGATTGTCAGCAAATACTGGTCACAAGACTAAAAATGTATAAGAAAGCTACTGAAATCTCAGATATTCACAAATAAGAGGATTAAAAAAAACTAATAGCCTGCTGTAAATTTGGCTAAATGGCATCAGTTATTGCAATCTACGATATGAGTGATTGTGCAATTTTTCTTTCAATGATTGTGACACTGATGCATACAATTGTTGATCTTCTAAAATTTTATCATCAAATAAAATCCATTCTGAATAAATTTGCCTAGTTGTTTGTCATGCCTATTTGCTGATTTGAAAACATGTCAATATGTAACAATACTGACATTTTACCTGCTATCACTTCAAACTAAAAGTAAACATTCAGTAAAGTTCCCCTTTACATAAACCAAGGCTTCTTCAACTGATAAGTCATGGTTAAAAACAAGGGGCCACATATTTTAATATTGGAGTCATTAAAGGAAACAAAGTAACTGCTTCTTATTGACTTCTTCATATAAATAAATAAAAATTCAAAAAACCAACTGTAATGTAGAATATTTCATCAAAATTTATTAACACATAATAAACAGCATGCATCATTGTATTTCTTGTTATTTAATCTTATTAATACCTTATAACCTCATTCTTTATCTATTTAAATTTACATTCAAGGTCATGGCAAGGCTGGAGTAAACCCTAAAGAGGTCTTTACGAAGTTTAGTTGCAAAATAAACAGTGCTGGGATGCTCTAAAAGCAGTACCAGACAGCTCTAACCTGGGTGACGAAATTCGCACTGTTTTAAGGACGCTTTTCTTATTTATTTCTTGTAAAAAAAAAGCAGTGCTGGAACAGCATTCTGTGCGTGCCGGCTCCACTACACTCCTACCCCCTCCAAGTTCCAAAACAAATTATTTTTATTGATTTTAACTTAATCTCTATATAAGCAGTAACAAATATTATGACAAAATGAAATAAAACAATTATCAGTTGACTCAAAGTTTCAATATCCCGCATAAAATTATAAAACTTATTTTTAACACAATCTAAATACTCTAAAACAAGTAATATAAAAAAAAAATTGAAAAACTGTATTAACATCAAGTGCCATCCACTACAAGTTTTAAAAATTGTATTTGAACTTGAGTGGATGAATAAAAAGTATTTTATTAACGATTGAAAATTTGAACAAGATATATAAATATATATTGGGAGAGTGTGAACTAATAGTAGGAATTGAAAAAGAAAAAAAGAAAAGGGTGATACTTATCTCCTGGTGCATTTAAAAACATGAAAAGAAAAAAACTCAAATCATAATGTACTCATTTGAGTGCTCAAGTGCGCAACTTTGTAAATCAAATGGAAGCACAAAATTAAACTGCCCTGAAAATACAGCAGAAAAAAAAATCTCCAGCCCCTCTAAAGTTACCTAGGCAAAATTGGTAAAATAGATAATGATCTATTTTACCATTTGATAATCCAGCCTTGGGCCATGGAACATCTTTGCAGCTAAAATGGGACCATGAGTGTAAACAATTTAACCTTGGACATGTTGCACCTCTGAGAGTTTAGTTGTGGTTCATGAGGCATCCGACAGACACCGCCCAGATTGAAAAACCAAGAACAGAAAGGAACCATTCTAGAGGAGTACAGGTAGAGGCAGATGGTCCCCTGAAGACCAACATTTTTTCAACTACACTCAGAAACAAAATAAAATTCATGCGGCATCTGCCAGATTCCCACAATCTTCCCAAGGTGACAAAAACCATAAACACACAATGTAGAAATTATGGATATTCAAAAGTTTTAAAACAAACCAATGAACAAAAAAATATATATACAGTCAAACGTCGCAAATCCGGACATCCAAAATCCGGACCTTTCTCATTCTGTAACCCCCCCCCCCCCAAAAAAAAATATGTAAATCCTAACTTTTATCTACCAAATCGGCGCCCAGAGTCAGCAGAAACTGATCGTAACCATATGGGGAAGGAAGGGACCATATGTACAACGATGTGCGATGAAGGTATTGTGGGGGTTATTGTAATCCTAATGTTAGGATCTCAAAAGAAAAGTTGAAATTTTTGAACTACTCAAGTACACCAAGTCAATAGAACAAGAAATTGCCGAAGATGATGCCTTTGGAGTACTGCATTGCGACGATAAAGCCCCGACAGAGTGTCCGCTCACCGATGCCGAAATATGCAGTATGGTGTTGATGAACTCCCAAACTTCAATATCTGATGGCCAGGAGAGCGAAGAAGAAACACAAGTGGAAGATAAAATACCAATTGACAGTTTAGTGGAAGTGTTGAACACCGCAATAAAAGGACTTGGGCAAAGGGACTTTATTTCGGAGTCGGACATAATGGCGATACATAAAGGAGAAGTTACTTAATCAAAAACCGAAAGTAATGAAGCAACTCACTTTAAATTAAATGTTTTGTGAAAATGTTAAAATTAATAAGAAATAATATTAATTATGTTTATAAATCACAGAAAACAAGTAATAAATAAGTTTTTTTTAAGATTTAAATTGAATTCTGTGTTTTATGACTTTAAATTCACTTCTTAATATTGAAGTGATCTAAGATCCAGAATTATCCCAAATCCGGAATTACCGAAGTCCCGACGATTCCGGATTTGCGATGTTCGACTGTATATATATTTGTCTTTCAGAATATTATGTTCATTAAAATGCTTTAAAAAGGAGTACTCAAACTAGATCATGATTTCAATAGGATAATAATAAATATTTTAGTACAAACAGCAAGTTACTATGCACTTTACCTTCTGTGGCTTTGAAAAATTCTGCTGTAACATCAACCCAATTAAAATTGCGGCATTTCTGGCAGGATTCAGGTGGCCCTGAAGAGCTGCCCTCGCATGTTTCTTTTCTTCTAAACAATTAAAAATATAAATTATATGAAATGCAACAACTTAACAGTACAAAATTTGCAAAACATAACAAACAAATCTAAAATTTAATGTTGCCACTTTCTTTCAGGCTTCATTTCCACCAAATAAAGATAGGAGAATTTAAAATTTAAAGGTAAAGAATTTGTATATTTTTGTTTACTTTACTGAACACAATGTAAAAAAAACCTCTTTAGCATAAATAAATGCTGCCTATATTTAGCTGTAATTAGCCACCTGGTGACCATGCTACTTCTGTCAGAATACTGGTTTCATGGGTCTAAAGTATTAATAAAGAACTAGAGTATTAAATTTTTACCTTTGTTGTTTTTGTTTGAGCCCTGTTTAATACAGTATATCAGTAAAGATATTGCTGACAGCAAATTCCTCGGACATCCAGTGATTCAAAGTATCCGAAAGCTCAATTAACCGAGAAATAGAAAGTGAATTTTCAAAATTCTACACCATCTGGCGCCTGTTACTTTCCAATCATGCGGATGCAGTTTATTTTGGAGATGCAATGTACTCACATTGGAGAATTAGAGAAACAATATACAGTCTGTGACATACAAGACTGGTTTATTAGTGGGGGGCGTCAAAAACATGTCGGAGAACCAAAAAGAAAATAAAAGGTCCTCACATCTTCGGCAGAAAACGAGCTAGCAAATTGCGACAATCTAAAAAAAAAAGAGGGACAGAATGGGTAAAAAAGCTCATGGGGGGGGGTACCTAATTGGTAAGTCTCTTTTTCCTTTATTTATTTATTTATTTATTTACTCTCCGAACACCAGCAGATGTTGATTCTACTTACGTAATATCATGTGCAGGAAAATTGGAGGTATGCGTATTGCACAATAACCCTCATGATTTTTTAAAAGATAATTAGTTTTGATATTCAATCTGGGATTTGTTTATGATCACTTAAAAGAGTTATTATGCTTGCCGAGTAGAATATTTTTCAGTTTCGTCGGCTATATTTATATGTTTATATTTTTAGAATCTATACATTTACAGTAAAAATTCAGCTACAGATTATACTTTTTTTCTATCATCAATGTTAAATTAAAATCTTCATAATGTGTTTTCTAAATACAATGTTATAGAAGATACAGCAGTATTCTTAAAAATTATATTTAATGCAAATTTCAAAATGACAAAAACAAGTTACTTGGCACAAAAAAATCTGAAAAAAGAACCTATTCCCCACTGCAATGCACTCTCTATCGGACTTTTCAGGCATCCGGAAATTGGCGTTTCCCGAGCATGCCAGTTAGTTAAGCTTTTATTGTATTTATATCCTGATATACTATATTTCACGACAAAAGAGAAGATACGCGACAAATTAAATTGTTTAGACCATCTTTTATATAAAAAAGTAAAACAGCATTAAACATGTGTATAAAATTTAAATAGCCTTTTTTTTTTTCAAAGACGCAACTTGTCATCACAACAATTTCCAGATGCTATATCACACGAACTGAGGGGAAACATTAATTTTTTACTTAAGGCTTCCTCTTTAATATTTTTAACATAAATGAAACTGACTGATCAAAACACAAAAAGAATTAGTGAAAGATTAGCACGTTCACTATCACAGTGGTCTAATTGGCTTGGAGTAACCAGTTTAGTTTAGGTATATTAATGCTCCATTTCAAAGCAACACGAGGGCCATTTTGGGTCGGACCTCATAATTTTGAACCTCTGTCAGATGACGAGGATGACACCCGAGCTGGCACCCCTCTGAAAACTTACGCACCACACCAGTGAAAAGACGTTCTGCCATTACATCAGATTTAATGTGCAACAGGCCCAATACACTATGGAACTTCAGTGGCATCAGGTTTCGAACCAGGAACCCTCTGACCCCAAAGTCGAGACCTTACCACCAGGCCACCACGGCCTCTAGAGCAGT
>BGPR01007940.1:57006-67451 GCA_013235015.1 Araneus ventricosus | reverse complement strand
AATAACTGCTTACGTTACATTACATTAAATAACTTTTTTTTAAAAAATCAATCAATATTCTTTTTCTTCATTTAAAACATTTCATTTAAATGCACTAAATAACTGCTTACGTTACATTACATTAAATAACTTTTTAAAAAAATCAATCAATATTCTTTTTCTCCATTTAAAACATTTCATTTAAATGCACTAAATAACTGCTTACGTTACATTACATCAAATAACTTTTTAAAAAATCAATCAAGAATCTTTTTCTTCATAGGCGTACATTGACTTGATGCGTGAAATTTTTCGGGAGGAAAAAGGAGTTCGGGAATTTTTTTTCCAGTTGGAACGGAACATGAGTTGTTTCATTCGTTCACAGGCAAATATAGATTCCTGAACCAAAGCGAAATTTTAATTCATTTAAGATGACGCATTCGTTGTATCAAATCGTGCTTTTTGTCCAAAAGAGTGCACACGCAGCAGAGTAATGAATGAAACAGCCCAGAGCCAACTTTCTTAAGCCGTTGACATCTTTTCATGAAGTCCACACGTGCATCGAATAACAGGATTTCCTAATTAGCAAATCAACTTTCTTGCCTAGGACTCGCAAAATTGTACGGAATATCGTGCCTCAAATATCTCATGCAATTTGTTGGCTAACGCATTGCATATATATTGTAAAGGAAACGCATATATTTTAAACACAAAATGTAAAATAATACTCCGAGGTAGGAGGATTACAGCTGGAACATTCGTAAGTAGTATTACTGAAAATAAAATTAAATGCTAAAACATCTTCAAATCATATAGTAGACTCTTCGCTGGATCAAAATAATAACACACTTCTAAAACCGAATGTATCGTTTAATTAGATAGTATATAAAATTTCGACTTTCAGGGAAGACCAAGAATAAAATAAATAAAAAAAAATTAAAAATTATAAGCTTTTATTCATGCGTAAAAATGAACGCAAAAGTTGAAAATAATTTTTCTGATTACAATAAAATGCATGGTTCGAATAAAAGAGTGGGCGCCTTATATATCACCTTATAAATTGTGTATATTTTCTAAAACAAATGGAATATTCCTCGAAGTTAAAGCTGTCCACGCTTTTATTCGAACCATGCATTTTATTGTAATCAGAAAAATCATTTTCAACTTTTGCGTTCATTTTTTCGCTTGAAAAAAAGCTTATATCTTAAAATTTTTTTAAAATTATTTATTTTATTTCTTACTTTTTAGTGACGGCTGACACGAATACACACGACATGTTTGGCATAGTAAAACAAATTCAATTATTGAATTCTCTAAATACAAAACACATTAAAATTATGATACACATATGTACAATTACATTTTTAAAATGATTTAATGACATTAACTTTCTGAAATATAAATCCGCAATATATTACGTGTAACTTACAATTATTATCAACAATGTAATAGAAACCAGCGGGAGTGGTCTCCTCTAAACTTTCTCCTATACTACCCCAAAAAGGTGATGTTTTCCCTCCCCCCGCGTGGAAAAAAATTCGAAACTACTATAAGCCAGAATCCAATGACTATGAGAAGGTTTTTCATTGTAGATTGCAGTGATTGTAAAATATTTATGTAAAGAATCAAATTCAAAGAGATGCGTACCGATTAAAACGCCACTCTTGCCGGCTCAAGGACAAAGTGACGTAATCCTTCCGCGTGCACAGATATTGCTACCAGTACGCATGCGTATGGAGAATCGGATTAGAAAAATTAATTATGCAATTTGAACGCCTTTTTTTAACCGATTGAAACGAAATTTGGGCACAGATCTATAATTAACGTTAGCAACCGTCATACAAATTTTTATTTATCTAAGCCAAAGGGTTTAGGAGATATAATTTTTACAAGTATGCGATTATACAGACCGACAGACCATCACCCCTTTGACGGTTTTGGTCCAAAATTTGCTACGGACATACATTCATGATGATAAAACTGTGTACCAAATTTTATCCATCTAGCTGTTCAAGTTTTTGAGTTATAGTGTTCAAATGACCGCGGACAGACAGACTTCTCGTCGGAAGATTTTGTCCAAAATTTGAAAGAAACCTACAAATGATATGTGAAGACCACATACCAAATTTCATCCCCGTAGCTTTAATAGTTTTCGAGTTATCGTTTTCACAGACAGACATAAGTCCAAAATTGTGTTTTTCGGACTCAGGGAGGTCTAAAACGTGGAGATTCGTCAAAATCTCGAGTTCGAATTTTTTGACGATTACAATACTTTCTCTTTGTATACTTCGTAGACGAGAAAATGAAAAAGATGATCGATCTACACAATTTTCTCTTTTTGCTTGAGTGCGAAACGTTTGGCGCACACGAAGTAAAAAAAAAAAAAAAAAATGGTTGTTGGCAAATTCTAATAGAAAGTAAACCGAAGATGCATAGAAACACGAGCTATTACGTCATTCATCGGTGCAGCGCCGGAAGTATAGCGTATTCTCTGTTAGCTTCGTGGTGTTGTTACAACCCTACGTAAGGTGAGGTTACCACCTTCCAAACTTTATTGCCCAATAATAGGACTAGAATTTTAGTATCATTTTGTTAGGTTTAAAATAGGTATAAATTGCAAATTTTTTGTGCATAATATTGTATTGACACCGGAAACCCACCACAGTGCTAAATTTCAAAGCTGTAGCTCGATTGGAAGTAGGTAAGAATTCAATCTTAAGATTTGAGGACACGACAGTCAAGTTGAATAAAAGCTTATAAAAATACGTCATCTTATTCTAAACACAATAATTTTCATTCCATATAAATCCACTCTTAAAATAGTTTTTTAGAGAGTTAGTACCACATTTGGATATTTCAAAGCTGTCAGTACTAAAACTTGGCCCAGATTACTCACATAGCTACCTTAAACGTTGATATGACTTCCGAATATTTTAACAGACGAACATGTTTTCCAAAAACTCTTCAAAAACTTTCCACAAGACGTTAATAGTGTTGAAAGAGCACACTGACGTGATTAGGCTTTCTTACTTTTATATTGGGAAGCTCTAGATACTAGAATAAAGCAGGGATACAAAACCAGGACGGCACTGGCTAATTCGAGTTGGTCATAGATCCATTGACGCTACTGATAGTATGTACTGTCTTACCGCCACGAGAAAAACCCTAGACACCAGACATGCCAGTGGCGGGCGTCATGGAAACGGGATATTCCACTGCATTTTGGGGGTGAAGGAAAGGGCGTTATTTCATTTGGCGTAGATAGAACCGGCGGAAGTCTCATCCCTTTTTGTACTTCGGTCGAAAACGAATTCCTCGCCTAACAGGCAGTTTTAGCGTTTAGGTTGCCAAATGTTGCGGTTGATTTTATATCTGTATCCCTCCTTTTTTCGACTCGTCTATTTGATGCAACCTTGCTCAGGGTTTTTCTCCTGGTGGTAGGGCACTAGCAGTAATCGGAATTTAATAACAATCACATGAATCACGATATGAAACTGAAAGAATTCACTAGAATATGGTGACTATATTCTATATACAGTCAAACCTGTTTTTGAGCGGTCCTTTTCTATGCGATTTTTTTTTCGTGCGGTATATGGTAACAAAATGGCGACTTTATGGTAACAAAAAACCAGTGGGAGTGGTCTCCCCTGAACTTTCGCGTATTCTTCCCCAAAAAGGTGCTCTTTCCGCTCCCCCCGCGTGGATAAAAAAATTCGAACCTACTGTAACCCAGAATCCAATGACTATCAGAAGGTTTCTCATTGTAGATTATAGTGATTGTAAAACATTTAGGTAAAGAATCAAAGAGATGCGTACCGAATAAAACGCCTCCCAAATCTTTCCGGCTCAAGGACACAGTGACGTAGTCCTGCCGGTCGGCTCAAGGTTAAAGTGACGTAATCCTTCCGCGCGCACAGGGACCAGTACGCATGCGCATGGAATTCGTTTCAAAAGTAAACAAGAATGCAATTTTGCAGACCGACTGAGTCAACCCGTTGACGGATTTGGCCCAAAATTTTATACGGACCTACATTCCTGATGATAAAACTGTGTACCAAATTTTATCCATCTAGCTATTCAAGTTTGTGAGTTATCGCGTTCAAATTAACACTGACATACAGACAGACTTCCCATGGACGGATTTTGTCCAAAATTTGATAGAAACCTGCAAATTGTGTGTAAAGATCACATACCAAATTTCATCCCTGTATCTCTAATAGTTTTCGAGTTATCGTGTTCACAGACAGACATAATTCCAGAATTGTGTTTTTCGGACTCGGGGAGGTCTAAAACGTGGAGATCCGTCAAAATCTCGAGTTCGAATTTTTTGACGATTACAATACTTTCTCTTTGTATACTTCGTATACGAGAAAGTAATTAATGAATTGTAATATCTTCAAGTGACGAAAGCGATTTTGAACCAGTTCATCAGAAGAAGATGCGCGTTTTGGACTACGACGAGTAGCAGTGAATTATGTGCATTTTGAAAATTTCTCCATGTGTATAATGAGAAATTAAATTTTTTAAAAATGTTTCCACGCGTAATTTAATTATTTATTTCGTTTGAAAGCACTCTCTCACTATTTCGTGAATCTCTGACTTATTTTCTAAGTGCGACTTTTTTTTTATGCGATCCCTCTCCACCGCATAAAAATTTCTCTAATATGTTGTAAAAAATTATTTGTTATAGGTATTTATGAAATTTCTGAATATTTTTTTGTGCGGTTTCTTTTATGCGGTCCCTACCTACCGCAAAAAAACAGGTTTGACTGTACAATAAAAACTAAGAATTCTTTAGCAGCTAATTTTGAAAAATTACATCAAATTAATATTTTTTCAAATTTAACTTCGGCTATTCACTAAAAAAAAGGGGACAATTAGGGATATTTTATTTTAAACTCGGGAGAAATCCGGGACAAAGTGCCTGCAACCAGGACTGACAGGTCTAATCCGGGATGTCTAGTCACTTTAGAACGCACGAAAGAGATTAACACGAATGCGAGGACAATAAAATATGCCTGTAACAAAACGTAATTGACCGATTTATTTCGTACATGGAAACCTCGCTGTGGTCGCGACTTAACAAACAAAAGGAAACGGAACGACTACAAACAGAAACAGTAGAAAGAAATTCTGCTTCGTCGACGCAAGGTTGAAGCTTCCGATATTACTTTGGTCACACCTGTCTTGCCAATGGACTCATTAGTCGGAGCACGTGGACTTTCAAGGATTTTCTTTCTCCCTCGCGTCTGCATTAAACGACGATGAGGAAAAAATGATGCATTGTATCTAAGCCAGCTGAATAAAGTAATAAAGATTTCTAACGTTTGAATGTTAGTTTAGTTATAAAATAAAATATATATATTCTATTGGTATTGGGGGACATAATTTCAAAGCACTGCTTCTCTATGTCAACATTCCAGTGTTAAACACCGATTGACAATATAAAAAACAAGCACGAAAAATTGAAAAATAAGTGAATTCTGATGGCAAAAGAAAAAAAAAACATTTACAGATGAAGACATTTTTAAGGGTGTGCGTTTATAAAAACAGAATGTGGTACATAATCTACATTATTAAAATTCGACGTGTATGTATGTGAGGCTATCTTCTCACGAACCGCCGAACGGAGAAGCGCGCGGAAAGTACCAAAAGACGGGGAATAATCCAGGGAATCCATTTCGGCCATTTAAATTCCGAAATTACAATTAGTAAAAAAGATATTAATTAAAAACTAATTTACAACAATACTTTGCATTGTTTCAACGCCATTCAAACCGTTTTCATTGTTTAAACAAATATTTAATTGCGTGTTTGTTTTATTGTTGAAAGCACCCTCAATGGAATGTGGATGACGTTGTGTGCGAGTTTTGGTAATTGTTAAAAAGAAACAAGGAAATTTAAATCGCTCAAATAGGGTTCTTCCGTGAGGTTTTACTTGGAGATTTCATGTATGCATTGCGTCTTGCTTCATGCGTATATACTTTGCAGACGAGCGAATGAAAAAATATGGATCTTGAGCAACGCCGTGTTATCTCCTTCCCTCTGTACTAAAATCAGACAAAAAATAATTCCGGAATCGGATAGATCATTCATTTTGCCACGACACAGTATAACGTGTTTTTTTTTAAAAAAAAACGACAGAACTTTTAAAATAATCCGATTTCGACGCGGTTTCGCGGACAGAATGTTTGAACTGCTCTCTTTATTTATTTAGGAGAGAATGTTGGGCATGTCACGTGACCTCACTTCTTCTCTCTCCAGGGAATGACGCATTATTCGAGACAGTCCGTGCAACGCCGGTCCATGCAGCTAGTATAATAATAATTTTACATAAAATACTATATAATAAACAGTCAATATATTTTGTTTTTAGTGAGTATTTCAATTTCCAGTGTGTCGCCTGATTTCATTCGTTCGTAAACGCATATTTTAGTGACTCCCCGCCCTCGCAAAAAAATTCATTCGTGATTCGCTTGTGAAATTTTGCAGCCCATTCCAATTATTATTCCAATGATTAATCAATCATAATTACCTCTGTCCTTTAAGACCTTAAAAATGCAAGTAACTGATAAAGAACGTTACAAGAAAACTAATACAAAATCCTTCGAACACGAGTAAGTTATTGAGAGAAACATAAACGGTTCGAGAATGCAGAATGAAAGAAAGGAGACAGTGGAAAAGACGCATACTTCTGTTCCGTGATACGAGTAATCCGCTTTGTTACGTGAATCACCAAATCACGTTGCTCACTCACAATATGAGGATCGAATTTCACTGCGGAGCACGGAAAGAGGAAATCTGCATGAATGAACGATGCAGGGCGTTTAATCAGACATTTGAAACAGCCTTCACTTTAAAAACGGAATGTTAACGAACTGAACATTATTTCATAAGTTTACTAGTTAAAATGAATTAAGTTTTTGATACGATTTAACTAAAGAAATTGGCGGGAAACAAAAAGTGCGTCCTTTTCAAAATAAATTCTAAAATATAATTCAGCAACGGATTCCGAGACTACCACCTCTGGACGATTTTACACCGGAAAGGGGTGTCAGGCAATGAGTCATAGGAGCGCATTTCCGGAGTTCTTTGTTAGATCACGCTCAGTAAAATGTAAACATCACCCTTCCATTCGTCACTTTCCCCCTATTTTGATGAAAATAATTCCGCCCGGCGCATGCGCAAATGTGCGGAGGGTTACCGAATCCGTTGCTATACAATACATCTGCAGTTATAAATAGCTATCTTTTTTACTTTCTCGTATACGAAGTATAAAAGAGAAAGTATTGTAATCGTCAAAAAATTCGAACTCGAGATTTTGACGAATCTCCACGTTTTAGACCTCCCTGAGTCCGAAAAACACAATTTTGGAATTATGTCTGTATGTGTGTCTATGAACACGATAACTCGAAAACTATTAGAGCTACGGGGATGAAATTTGGTATGTGATCTTTAAACATAATTTGTAGGTTTCTATCAAATTTTGGACAAAATCCCTCAACGGGAAGTCTGTCTGTCTGTATGTTCGAGGTCATGCGAACGCTATAACTCAAAAACTTGAAAATCCAGATGGATAAAATTTGGTACACAGTTTTATCGTCAAGAATGTAGGTCCGCATAAAATTTTGGGCCAAATCCGTCAACGTTTTGTTGTAACGTTTGTTGGCGTTGAAACAAAGTTTTCTTGTAACGTTCTTTATCAGTTACTTGCATTATTAAGGTCTTAAAGGACAAAGGTAATTATGATTGATTAATCATTGGAATAATAATTGGAATGGGCTGCACAAGCGAATTACGAGTGAATTTTTTGCGAGGGTGTGGAGTCACTAAAATATGCGTTTATAAACGAATGAAATCAGGCGACATCTGGAAATTGAAATACTCACTAAAAACAAAAGGTATTGACTGTTTATTATATAGTATTTTATGTAAAATGGACCGGCGTTGCACGGACTGTCTCGAATAATGCGTCATTCCCTGGAGTGAGAGAAGCGAGGTCACGTGACACATGCCCAACATTCTCTCCTAAATAAATAAAGAGAGCAGTTCAAACATTCTGTCCGCGAAACCGCGACGCCGGAATCGGATTAATTAAAAAATTCTATCGTTATTTTTTAAAAACACGTTATACTGTGTCGTGGCAAAATGAATGGTCTTTCCGATTCCGGAATTATTTTTTGTCTGGTTTTAGTACAGAGGGAAGGAGATAACACTGCATTGCTCAAGATCCATATTTTTTCATACGCTCGTCTGCAAAATATATACGCATGAAGCAAGACGCAATGCATATATGAAATCTCCAAGTGAAACCTCACGGAAAAACCCTATTTAGTAAAAACCCTATTTGAGCGTTTTAAATTTCCTTGTTTTTTTTTATCAATTACCAAAACTCGCACACAACGTCATCCACATTGCATTGAGGGTGCTTTCAACAATAAAACAAACACGCAATTAAATATTTGTTTAAACAATGAAAACGGTTTGAATGGCGTTGAAACAATGCGAAGTATTGTTGTAAATTAGTTTTTAATTAATATCTTTTTTACTAATTGTAATTTCGAAATTTAAATGGCCGAAATGGCTTCCCTGGATTATTCCCCGTCTTTTGGTACCTTCCGCGCGCTTCTCCGTTCGGCGGTTCGTGAGAAGATAGCCGGACATACAAACATACATACAATCGGATTTTAATAGTGTAGATTACGATTTGACTTACCTAAGCTTTTAGATTTATTCTTATATACCAAATAATAAAACTGTTATTTCCCCGTAAATTGTGCAATAAAACCCCACCATAAAAATGTTTTAAGATCTTTGAAATGACAGGGAAGAAGTGCTAAAATATTTTCACATTTTTAAACCCATAGATGCGTGCATCTTACAGTTAAGTACTTATTTTAAGAAATGAAGCTGTGCGAAATGTCTCTTTATTTTTATCAAGTTGTATGAAGTAAAGAAATTTGTAGAGTAAAATATTAGTGAAATACCAAGCATTAAACAAAAGGCTACAAAAAAAATTAAATGCATTAACGTAGGACTACGTTCCTCGCATTGGGAAGGAAGGAAATTGATTCACACGCCAAAACGCCACGAAACTTGGTATGGGAGATCCTCTATATCTCGGTAACTATATATCTTAAAAACGTAACTAATGTCTCAGTTTAGAGATAAAGAGTAACAACAGAAGTTAAAAAAACTTACTTAAACTTAAAAACTTACGAGAAACAAAGAGTCACGCGAGTCAAGTAGTCCTACGCCTTTAACATAAGCGGCTGTTTGAAAAGACAGCCTCCCGTCACCCCCCCCCCCCATCTTTTCCTAATGATTATGCAGTTTCTAAGACAAATTCCTCTGGATCAAGATTTGAAAGCCAATAAACAACAATTTTAAACAGAAAAAAAGAGAAATTCCCGAAACTGCATACACAAATGCAAAAACATATAATAAGTCAAAAACCAGGCATGAAACATTTGTAGACACGCCCTAACTAGAAATTTCAATGCCTTAGAAGCCTTTATAATTTACTGAAGTTTACTGCCTTCATTATCTATTCTATAGGACTAACAACAATTTCAAGTGAGAAAGTAAACAATTTCAATGCCAAAATTTCATCACATATACTTCCTCATTTATTAAAACAATGCGATATTAGATTTCTTTCTCTTTACAGACATGCTGCACACAACAATGAATAACGAATATGCATAGAATTTTAAAAACACGGATATAAGAAATAAAGAAATCCGAATTTCTAAATACACTGTCAATTTGTCATCAATGAAAGAAATATCAGACCTATATCCTTTAATTTCATTTAATGAGAAATGTAATTAAACCAACGGTAGAAAGCGCAGAGTTTCATTTAATTATACTACTCTAATTGGGGCCACCAGCTAATTTCTAAACCGCTAAAAAGAGGCATATAGTTACAATTGGAAAACATCGTTAAATGCGGTAAAGAATTATATTTTATTATGTTTGAGTCAAGAATAGTACTGCTGAAAAAATTATGAAGTCTAAATTTTTAATCAGTCCCCTGGTCTTATTTGTCATATTTAGTAACATAATGTTGACACAAGAACATCTTAAATAAAAAAAGTTCCACTCTTCTGCGACCCAAACTGACAGAGTTATGAAACTTCGAATTTCATTATTTTTGACCATTTCAACGGCCACCTCGAGGGAGACCCGCCAATGAATAGATGAGCATATGTCAATCGCTAACGGGTAGAAATGGGCTATTGGGCCACGATTATAGAAGGCACCCTGTATATTCTATAAAGTTAACCCTTCTTTGCATGATGGTGGAAATTTCCATCATAATATTGAATGCCTAAAAATTATATAAAAGAACAAGTTCACTTTAAGTTGATCGTGTCTGGATACCTTTTTAATGTCCATTGCATAAAAAAAAAACAAAGCTGTCAAAAATAAGCAAGTGTCACTATCAGTAAAACGAGCTTGAA